>MASP02000973.1:0-10736 GCA_001693025.2 Colletotrichum lindemuthianum | reverse complement strand
TGGGGGTATGTTACTTAAGCGCTCAGGGCCCCTACCGTGAGGCCACAACTGGCAGGTAGCGCGGCGGGAGCGGGAGAGGGGAGGTAGTGTTACGGGCCAGCCCCATACGGAACACACTACGGAACACCCTACTTAAGTGCAGCCAGACAACAAGTGGACGACTTGTTGTTACGTACCTTTTGACGGTGGCTCAATTGGTAGTACTGTTCGTATGCGCGCGCACGCATATGGGTACTGGAGGCCGAGATGCTATTGGCTGCAGCACTACGCCCCCCGGTCGGGGCCAGCCCTTCACAATAGTTATTATTTAAAAAATTACAAAAAAATATAGAGAGTATTTATAGTAATCTTAAAAGAGTTCTAAATAAAAGGATTTATTTTTAAGTTTATTTATAAGATATATACTAGCAGGAAGAAGTTCTAGAGATCTCTCCCTAGAGGGGTATATTAGATTAAGAGAGATATACCTCTAGTATATACCTTATAGAATCTCATTTATATGCTCCCAAGAGGTATATAGTACATCCATAGTCTCGTGCGCCATTTTTGGTCCTGAGAATACAACACAATTAATTCGACAGCTGCAGTTACCAGCACTTCAAGCAGTCATGCTGACAGGATATCTCGACCGGAGGGCAGGTGCGACATATCGCCCATACTGTCCACCAACCAGAGTGGGAGCTCGTGATCTCGTGGCTTGAGTTCGTTGCCGGCATTGCATGCTGCCTGGACTACTTCAACAGTTATTCTCACGGTCTTCCAGATCGGACATCATCAAACCTCTTGGATCAGAGCCTTCGCGGTCGTTCAGCTGCATCCAGCTGGAAAAGGCTCCCCTGATATACTGGGTTTGCAATTGACAGTGGCTCTTCCTCATGGATATACCTGATACAGTGAGTCAATGGTTCTTCGAGCCTTTTGGTTTTCCCCGAACCCAGAGAATTCGGCTCATACACGATAGCAGTCAAACCCCAGGACCAATGGTTCGGAGCTCCCCGAGAAGCCACAATCCGACGCCAAATATGTCCCCCTCTCTCACACAGATAAGAGAAAGTGCTCGGTCGGGCACAAACGACCACCACTGGCCCGAAAACAAGCCTACAATGCCTCTGATTACCTGTTGCTGGACACTCCTCGCTACGGCACGAGGCCTCTTCATGCTTATATGGGAGGACACTCCACTACCGATGGAAGGGTTATGAAAAATCAACTTCCCGTGAAGAGACATCGCAATTTGAGAAAGGACTCTAGCGTCAACGTAGTGCTAGCAGAACTGGTCGATGAAATGGGGGATTTGAAGGTGGAGAGCATTGAAGACCTCCGTTTGGGGATTGATGAAGATGAACACAGGTCGACTTTGTCGGAGCAGAGATCATAGAAAGCTGAGTTGGTAGTCTATTGATGAATCTTGAGGGTTAGGGTACTGCCGATTGAAGCCTTTTGCTTATTTTATTCAGGGTTGCCTGATGAGTTCTCTTCCAGCCTCTGTTGGCAGTTGCTGCTTCTAGTTAGGAACTTAGGTAAGTGCTCAGTCCTGTGTCTATATATAGAATCTCTGTACCATACAGCTCTTTTCTGTAATAGAGATTCTATGACACATCAAACACTTTCTGCTAGCAGTAGGTAGGCTTCACCCCATTCGAAGTCTGCTAAGTAGTTCCAAACTCTTGTCTTAATCCACCTTGAGTAAGATGTCAACCTGGAAGAAGAATAGATAATGCTCTAATTTGTTTGCTGGGGTTCTGTCTCAATGATCCCCTTCTCAGCCATGGCACAGTTGTAGAACTTTTCAGGACCCTTCAGATATGTCAGACAGTATTTTCCTATCCTCGTCAGTCGCGCCTTCCATAAACACTTATTATAAATACAGAAGGCTTTATATCGATTTTGGCTATTTATTCTCTGCTTGAGTCCCATCCACAGTTTTGATAGACTCTCCCTCACCAACTGGATACCTTAAGCAACCTTCAACCCGCCATGTAAAAAACAGAAGATTCTCTCTAGATCGTTGGTTTCATTTACTGCCTTCACCAGCTGCAGATTCAACAGTTCTATATCCCGAATATCACTACAATCAACTCCTAAACCTTCTACTCGCTCTTAGCGATCAAACGGAAGGTGCTCCCTAGGCTGTAAGTATTTATTTGTTGCCTTCACTCCCTAGTCCTCCCACAACAACAACAACACTAATACCGACGGAGCAGTCAAGCCCTACAACTCTTCTACTCACCCCAAGCCAACAAACGGAAGGTGCGCTCTTGCTCATAGCTATTTCTTTGCTACACTCACATCTTACTGTGAATCTGACACTTCAATAGCAGGGTCAGAAAAATCGGTAGAACTGTCTAAGTCCATTGATCTTCTTGTCACCCTGAGTGAAAAAAACGGAAGGTGCTCTCTGGCTTACGCCTATTTACTCGCTGCCTTTGCCTCCAGCCGCCCTTTCAACCTTCACTCCTACAACACCAGGACAGTCAAACTTCACTCACCTGCAACTGACTTGGAAAAACATTTTCCTGGACGCGTCAATCTGAGTTGATTCTCTTTATTTATTTCGTTCATTCTCCGTAAGCTTCGGCTTCTCAAACCTGCAGCCTCACAGCAACAGCATAGTCAAGCTTTACCCAACCACCATTGATTTGGAGAAAAGCGTACACGGAAAGTACGACCTAGGCTACCTCTGTTACTTGCCGCGATCTCAACCAATCTCCGACCCTTGAGCCTACACTCCTACACCAACTAACCTGACAAGTTCTCTCAGAGCTTACTCAATATTCACAACCTAAGGGACATAAGCTGCGCATATAGAGTAAGTGGAAGTTGCAACCTGAGTGATTACTAGCTACCTACTATATACTCTTTCAGTGTCAGCTGCACCTACTACATTCCCAACACTAGCAAGCTTAACTGAAATTTTGCTTACTTCAAAGATAGGTTGCTAACACAGACAAAGAGGAAGACACACCTTCAGCTACTTCTAAGACAGATTTCTACCAAGCCGAAGCGATTCAACCCCACACCTTTCGAACCTCGATAATTGCAGACATTCCATGGGCCACTTGCCTACACGTGCCTTCAATTATCACCAACTGAACTATTGAGATCGAAACCAACACCAATACCCAATCGATACCCATCATCATGGTCGGAGACGCTCGCAAGAAGGGAGGTGCCTACTCTGACAACCCTGTCACCATGCGTCACCGCCAATATGAGGCTAGCCTTGCTCCCGAGAAGCTTACTTTGCGCAGGCAGAGATTCTGCGAGTACCGTGCCCTGAGAAGTACCTGCATCAAGGTCTCAGAGTCGGAGGCGTACAAGACTGAGACTACGCGTGATGGCAAGCTCCACCATCTTCGCATTGCATGCAACAACACTCTGACCAACCGGTAAGTACTTTTTCCTCAGACTGCCTATACCTTTTTGAATCCACTTTTGGATGCTTTTATAATCCATCAGCAGAAGACTAATTGGATGCTAGCGTTCATTCCAACATACCCAGCTTTAACACTGATGTTGAGGCCTTTGTCAAGCGCTTCCACGATGGCCGCTGGGAGAAGGGCCTCAAGGAAACTCTGGCCGCTAAAGACCCCATCCGCCAGCAAGATATCGCTTTTCGTCGTCTGACGGAGATTACTGCTGCTGAGGAAACTCGTCGTCTGCAGAACAATGTGGAGGACGCTCCTGCTGCTGAGGGAGGTGGTGCCACGGATGCCGCGGTCAGTCAGGCCAACGCTTTGGGCCAGAGGGACGCCTCTCCCAAGATCTCCTTCTATGTTGTGGTGGACTCCCCTGGCGTTGATGCCAACGGCGATGAAATGCAAGGCAACAACAAGGATTGAGTCTGTCAGGTCCTACTTCACCAAAGCTCTTTTTGGCGATACAGGCATTGCTAAGACTGGCAAATAGCAGGATGGTGAAATTTGCCACGCAGTGCTGAACTTTCCAGCTTGGCATGCTAGTTGAAGGTCTTGGGAAGTCCTTGCATCTTGGAGATCATCAGCATCAGGTAGTCTCAGTTAGGTCAATCAGACGAATCAAGCAAACTACAGAACCTGAATAAACTATAAGCAATTTTATACCTTTGACAGTCGTAATACTGGTAGCTGGGGAGATATATAGCACTGAGCTATCACCATGGGAGCCATCTCAGCAGCGTCAATTTCAGAGCCCCTCAAAAGAGGCATAGGCACTTGAGTAGACTTTGAGTGATCATTCATTCTGCTACTAGAAATTTGAGACATCAGAGTGTTTTGCTCCTTTAACTGTTATGAGTCGGAAGATGATGTATCAATGTATCATGAATATACTGAATCTGTATGTAACTTTTCAAGACTTCTTATACGGTGAGATGGCCTCCTGTGTTCCTCCCAAATGGCACCGTCAACTGCTCATGCTATGAAGATGTCTGCGGCTTTCTAGCGTAGGTAACGTGTCTAAAACATGTCAGAGGGCAATTTCAGGACGGAAGGCCGGTGCTTACAAGTACAGAACAGGCTGTAAAGTGATGTCTTTGAGAGCCTTCCGAGCCTCGGCGACGAAGAGGACCACTTCAGCGTACTCCCATCCCGAGATCTCTTTCAAAATGTACAATCCAAAACCATCAAGAGATCGATCAAGGTACTCGAGGGCTGATTGGCCGACGTCTTTCAGCACAGGATCTTTGGCCCAACCACCAATAGGAATTGGCCACCTCTGCTCAACAACGTCGACGAAACCAGCCTCGCGAAGGTTGTTGCCAATGCCATTGCCGCGACATTGCATGGCTGTTTTCCCCATCTGTTCGCAACCTGCGGAAATATGTTTCACCCATCTTTTGAAAATATGCGACTCATCAAGCTCCTTGACTTGCGATCGCGTCTCAATGTCGAACTCCTTGACTTCAATGTAGCCATCTTCCTTGAGGCACGTGAAGGCCTCCTTGTAGAGAGTGACCCAGTCAGCAACAGCTCCTTCGAGGTTTCTGATGTGAATATAATCAAATTCGTTCGAAGGCCACGTCCAGGGTTGCTCAATGTCGTCGATCTGGAACTTGCAGTTAGGCGGGTTCCAGGATGGCTGGATGGGCGAGATGTCGACGCCGATGACTTCCGAGGATGGAAACTCATCCGCAAAGTCTCTGGGACCTTTTGTTAGCAGCGGAATAGTCCGAGTGGACGGAAGTGCGAGCTCCCCGATGCCTGCAACATAACACTTACATGGCCCAACTACCAGTTCCTGTGCCGACGTCGAGCACCATCTGCATGACAGTCAGTCCTTACTGCGAAGATGACGCGAACACGAAGCAGCGCACCTGCGGATTGTCGTTGAGCGGAGCCAGAAAGAGCCGATCCCCGAGGAATCTAGTCAGCATGTAGTGACTTTTCTACGTCAGTCGCATATCGTTGGTGGGTGGACGTCCGTCATTGAACCAGAGCACTTACTTGAGCTCAAGCCCCTCCTGCTGCTGCTCGTCATTAGGCCCCCAGTATTCGATCTTCTGCGTGTATGTTCGCCCGTGGAGCATGCGGTACTGTGTGATGCTCTCACTCAACGAGACGGTCGACGACGTGTTGACACTGTCATTGTCAGCCTCGAATGCAGGTTGCATTTCAGAAACGCGTCTACCTTCTCGCGTCTGACTGATCATCGTCGTCTGTCGCGCCTCCAATCGCAGGGTCCTATGCCATGGTCAGAGTTCGACCCACTTGTAGGTAATGGTTCTGCTTCTCAAAGACCTACGATGGCGATTGGGGCGTCACTCGGTCCTGCAGCGGGAGCCCTTGTTCCACTCGCCACGGGCGAGGCAGTCGTCGCAGCGGTTTCATCCGGAGGTGCAGACATGGTGGGTGATTGTCTCAACGGCGAATCGACGTTGACTCGTAGCAAAAGGAGAAGAGGATGAAGACAACGCAAGTCACAAGCAGAACAAGAGAGTGAAATGAGGGACCCCCTTCGTGGGGAGCCCCTCTTTATCAAGCGACTTGAAGAACGTGTTGGTTCTCAGTCATGCAGTCTTGAATCCTCAGGTCTGTCTCCCCCTCTGCACGTACATACTACGGTACCAGGATCACTGCGGATACGACCTTCCGGACCAATAGGAATACCCAGAAGTGATGCTGGATGCGATGTCTAAGCCATTTCCAGCAGCTTGGCGAATTGCTGGATAGATGCCCCTGGCAGTAGGCACCATTATGCCTTTTTACTGTGGGAATGACTGGATATAAATCTTCTGTTGGTTGGTCTCAGTCGGAAATCGCGCTTGGAGAAAACAACTCGTCTGTTTGCGGGAGCTGCTCCCTATGTGTCATGGGAACCACCGCCGACCTTGATTAAATGCCCTAAGCATTGCGGTGGTGTATCATTAAGCATCGGTTGATTTCCTTGCCCACCGTTTAAGCTCTTCGTCATTTCTTGACCCACGATGCGCGCCATTTTCTGCGTGGTGGCATATATTTTGAAGATACCATTTTCATCAGCTTCATTTCACCAGCTATCTCTTCGTAACACTGACAGGGACTGCTCTATCAAATGCGTGCGTCCCAAATGGCAGGGCTCGATGTCGGTGCCTCGCAGTGACCCCCACTGCGTTTTCGCGGTTCACCAACTCGATATCGTAGTCTCGCAGCAGCATAAACACCGAAGTAAGAATGCTGCTCTTGGCCAACGTCTCTCCCGGGCATCTCCAGGCCCCGCCACCGAAGGGGAACCAATGCCCCCGTAGTCCCGAGTTGGCCAGCTTTGCTTTCGAATCATCTTGCATGGTCTTGTTGCCTCTCCGTGCACCTTCATGGACGATGCTTACTTTGGGGCGAGTTGGCCCACTCGATGGGTCGTCGGGGTAGACAAGGAAGCGTTCTGCCCAGAACGTGCCTACAGGATGCTGTGGCACACCGTCCGCCACGGGTCCCTCGTTCCAGAAGGACGAATCTAAGCCACCAAGCCAGTTGGCCGTCATGGTTACCGTCTCGGTTTGGTGTGACCCAAACCCGGACGAGATGGAGGCGCGACCCGTGGCACTGGCGATGTGAAGACGCAGGGTCTCGCGGTACACCGAGTTGAGAAGCGGCGCGCTGGATAATGCCGCGAGGTCCACCGGCGTCTCGGTATTCTCAATCGAAAGCTCGTGCCTCAGGCGGTATCGGAGGTCTTTGTCTAGAACTGTGTGCAGGACCATCCAGGCAGCTGCCGGTACGGAATTCGCGGTTGTCCTGTCCGCAAGTTAACAACATTGTTCCGCGTACAAGTGGGATAGTAGGCGGTAACGTACACGAACAAGTAGCCCAGCATGTTGGAAGCCACGCCAGCGTCTGAGAAGCCCATCTTTTCGTGGCGTTGAACCATTCTTCGGACGTATCGACTCCCCCAGACTGGTTCATAGTCGCTGTTGACGAGTTCGTCATCGGACCAGTCAAATTCGGCATGGCAACAACTGCGCCAAATTTGAAAGTTGGCCAGTATCTTGTCCCTCTTCTCGTACTGGGAACGGAAGAGACATCGTGGCAGCTTTCGCGAAACGGTGGGGAAAGCGTCATAAAACGCCCAAAAATCATCAACAAACGTTGGGCAAAGAGACAGAAGACGTTCGCCGTACAAGGCTTCAACCTCGGCTTCGAAAATTGCATCTCTGACGAACTTGTACAGGTCGGAAAGCTGTGAAGTTCCGGCATCCTGGGCTATACGGCCTTCGAGCTGCTTGGTGAAGTTCAAGTTGAACCGATCCATGATGCGCCTGAGAGACTCTCCGTTAAGATAGGCCGAGAAGTCCCTTCGCTGATGCTCGATAATTCGCCGTGAGGCGTCCTGATGGCTTGTCTTGTGCCCTTCGGTATGGCGGAGCTCGAAGTCGGAAATGTGATCATGATTGAACACTGCGTGATCGGCTGGCGTTAGCCCGAAAAAGACGGTAAGGGCGTCAAAGAGTCCCGGCACCGGGACGTAGTCTTTTGAAGTCCGGAATAAGTTGCGGACGCCCTCTCCGGGCATGGCTATGCTGAACCGCTTCCCTGGGAGAGAAAGATGGACGATTCCGGTTTTGCATTGTTTCCTGGCAGCGATTAGTTTCGGAGCATAGTAGGACCACTGTGGTGTTACTCACTGGAGTCGACATAGAAAGGCTTCTGTGTCAAACATAAGAGAAAGGGCATCCCCAAGTACGGGGATTCTCAGCGGTGGCCAGTCGAACCCCGGAAAGCTGAAGACTCTCTTGTTGCCACCCAGAAGATATTTGTAAAGCTTCACGCCATAGCCGAGTATGAATGGGGAAAGTATGATGATTGTGTGGACGAGGACAGCATCGGGGAGCTGGGGAGGCTCAGAGCTTGTCTGAAAGAGGCCAGGATCTAATAGCGCAAACATGGCTAAAGGAGTGCAAGGTATGTGATCAAGGCTTTTCACAGATACACCAGATACGTTGTTTTCCAACATGAGTCCAGACATCATGGAAGAGAACGAGGCGCGTTCGTGGTAATTTAAACATTTACACAATGGCTTGGTTATGGCCCCCGAAGCCCAAGATTGAGCGGCAGCCCCTGCCACTTCCCACCCAAAGTTCACATCTGCCTCCCATATGACTGATACGACGTGGGGGCCGAGCCGAGGAACATCTTGTGCACATGCATTTGAGCATGTAGTTGGCGCTGGAACGTCGATCGGCCAAGAGCGGCCGACGCAGGTTGGAACACATCGCCTGCATGGTAATCACCTTACAAGCCGTGGATGATACCTGAGGATCCTGGGCACCCATCCCAGTTACGCCTCGCTCTGTGAAGCAGTGCAAGCGGAAAGACAACGTGATGCAAGGCTGTGGTTGGTTCTGGTAGAATGGGGCCGACGTAGGCGGCGCCTGGCATGGTTGGATGGCTCTTCTCTCTCCACACTATCTATTACTGGCCATGTCACCTCCAACGAATAAACAAGCTGCCGTCTCAAAGACGTAACTATGAATACCTGACGCTGTTAACGAGAAGGCGCCAACGCTGTCATCAAGGTGCTTGAGGACCACTAATAGTCTATGGACAGGTCAATCCTCAAGGCCATCGCCGTACAAACAGCTTCGATCGGTCTCCGCCGTTGGTATTGACAATAGGTCGATCTGTTTTGTTGCATCTACTGGCAGAAAATCACGTAGCACAATTGTTACCCCCTCGTTATTGTTCTCATACACGAAGGCAGATTGCATGTGTGACGAAGTGGAAACGCCGCATCCTGATTGGTGAGAAGAGCCCATGCAATCCAGTCGAATCACATGCGCCTAGCATCACTGAACGTTAAAAGGCAGGTGAAGATCATACCAGGTCTATGTAGAAACTGTGTAGCTTTGGCGCTTTAGGGTTGGATTGTTGGTTACTGTGTTGACGTTCCAAGAATCTGATGCGGGCATCGTCACGAAGTCTCGTCGCCGAAACACAAACAAGATCAGGTGACCTACGCGTCTGCCATACTCCTCGCGGATTCAGTGTCTAGAAATGATTTTTATGACGCATGTTAGCTCATATCACTCAGTTGCCTTCGATGTTGCACAAGGCTCAATCACCACAAATGCATATGTTGACAGGGTTAAGACGGCTTCTTATTCCTGTATTACAATGGACCGCTTCTGGCGCCTTCTGGAACCCAATTAGAAAGAGGGAAACAAACGGTCAACTCTTCACCGCGACAAGCCTCGATCTCAAGACCAGGATCGGGCCAGGAGCGGTGTCAAGTGGGTGTCCATCATCGCCCAGGTCAGACCCTTGACCACACCGCTGCCAGCTGTTGGTAGTAGAAGCAGGGGTACTTTATCTGGCAATCGTCAAGAGACCATGAATACGCAATCAGATGTCGTAGCCATGCACCCTTTTAGAACTCTGCGTCTGACATCTAACTTTTAACGGCCGGAGACGGAGGTAAGCTGCTGCTACCAGACGTCTCATGCGCTCAAACATCAATATGAATGGGTATAGTATAGTAGCTGCTTGGATCAAACACCCATTGAACTGCCACCAAGTGACGTACCCTGACCGCCTGTTCCCAGAATAGCCAGCTGATAGCCTGATTTGGTGCCTAAAACCAAGATTGCTTCACTATTCCCGTCCCCAGGATAGAGAGGAGTCTCGGGGCGAGGATCCGGCTTGCGGCAGCCTCCCAGCACAGCTCAGCCACGACCGGAAGACCGAAGCCCGTCACCTCATCGTAACTGTACAATTCATTGTTGTCGTTGTTGGAGGCACAGTACATGAAGCGAGGAGCGGCACGCAGCCTTCTGCCCTGTGCACTTTCCTATTCAAGCGAATGCAGCAGGGATTGCTGGTGGCTTCACGTTGGCCAAGTGTGATATGTTGAAGAATGGCGTCAGAATACCGCTTCTTGTGTGCCCACGTGCAATAAAACCAGCCGCTGGACTTTGTTTTTGCGTCGTCTCCGGTTGATGGAAGGTAATGAATCACCTACCAGGGAACAACAGCCTCCTTCCTATTTGCATCGGCTGGGCTGGGGCGGTTGGCACGATGAATGGACTGAACATGTGTCACAGCCAGCACCAGCAACTCAGTGGATAAGATCCATCTGTCCCAGAGGAAGCTTGGGCTCCCAAGTAAGTCGGGTGCCGTAGATGGATATGTCGCCAACTCTGCCTGATTTGGGGTCTTGATTAATAGTGCCTAGGTGTCAACAAAGCGATCCAGCGATTCGAATGATGCGAGTCGTGGAATGTGAAACTAGGCTTGGAAATTACCCACGGGTACCCAGCTGGGTAATGGCCCATACGGCCCATGGGT
>MASP02000972.1:0-32084 GCA_001693025.2 Colletotrichum lindemuthianum | reverse complement strand
GCCTAATAGATAATATATAGGAAAGGTAGTATAATAGTATATTTAGAATATTAGGATAAGTTAGTATAGCTTAAAGAGATCTAGTTAGCTTAGCTACTTAATACTAATTTATTTATATTTATCTATTAGTATGCTATATAGTATACTAGTGAGGTATTAAGTTTCTACTAAATTATATCTATTAGTCTAGTGGATATTAAAAAAACGTTAGCTCTAAAAGTGGAAGTAGACTTAAGGAATTATATCCCTATAAATATCTTAAAGGAATTCCCAGATCTTTTTTATTTAGATTCAGTATACTAACTACCTCCCAGTTAACTAGGGATAAACTACTATATCCTATTAATTCCTAATAATAAGAAATAGAAACTAAACCTCCTATAGAGATCCCTCTATAATATATTACAGAAGGAGCTTCTAATACTTAAGAAGATCCTGGAGAATTTACTTAATAAGGAATTTATTAAAATAAGTAGCTTCTCCACTAATATTTTAATCCTCTTTATAAGAAAGTTAGGTAGAGGAATATATTTCTATATAAATTACAAAGTTTTTAATATAATTATAAAGAAAAACTATTACCCCCTCCTCCTGATATTAGAAACCCTCTAGAGGGTCACTACTACTTACTAATATACTAAACTTAACATTATTACTATATTCTATAAAATTAGAATTAATAAAGTAGATCAGGAGAAAATAGCTTTTCAGATATATTACAGTTTCTTTAAATAGGTAGTATACTCCTTCAGACTTATTAATATTCCCACTATATTTCAATAGTATATTAATAGCTACCTATAATAGTTTCTAGATAATTTTATTATAGTATATATTAATAATATCCTTATTTATATTAGTAGCTTATAAAAGAAATATAAGGAGAAGGTCTACTAGATACTTAGCTACCTTACTAATATAAACTTTAAGTTAGATCCCAAGAAGTGTAAGTTCTTAGTTACTATAGTTAAGTATATTAAGTATATTATAATAGCTAGAAAGAGCCTCTCTTATAATCCTAAGAAGTTAGAAATTATTACTAACTAGCTTCCCTCTAGCTTACTAAAAAGTATTTATAGTTTCCTTAGGTTTATAAACTACTATAAAGTTTTTATACTTCAGTATAATATTATTATAGAGCCTTTAAACTACCTAACTTAGAAGTTAGTTTCTTTTAACTAAAAACTAAAATAGTAAGAAGCTTTCCTCACACTAAAATAACTCTTCACTATAGAACCAGTCCTATAGATATTTAACCCTAACGCTCTAATAATAATAGAGACAGACTATTTAGAGTATACCCTGGGAGGTATATTAATCTAAACTGATAAGGTTAAAGTGAGATATCTAGTAGCCTTCCACTCCTAACGTCTAACCCCTATAGAGTTTAATTACCTAATCTATAATAAGGAACTCCTTATAATACTAGAATATTTATAAATATAGAGAGTAGAGTTATAAAATACTGGGAGGTTTAAAATCCTTACTAATTATAAGGACCTTAAATATTTTATAAAGAAATAATAACTTATAGAGAGGTAAAGTTAGTAGATAGAGGAGTTATCTTAATATAATGTTTACCTTAAGTATTAGCTGGATATCTAAATAGTAGCTTCTAATATCTTCTCCCAGAGGGAATAGAATATCTCTAAAGAGTAGAATAATAAGAAGTAATAGGAATAAATAATATAAGTTATTCTGGATGCTACTATCCCTACGGAGCTTTAGGTAGGATATATAGATATTACTAATACTTAGGTTTTTAAAGGAAAACTAAACCTATAAGAAATATAGGATTATACTACTAAGAGAGACTCCTTATACTAATAGATCTTTATAGTGGTCCAGTAGGGGGAGTGTAGCTTCCCCCCTAACCTCTATATTAAGGTCCAGATTGTTAAGTATGCTATTAATATACTAGGATAGCTTACTTTTAGAGAGAGGCTTTAGATACTAAGTAGTAAAGAGAGTAATAGCTTTCTTAATAAACTTAGAATTAGGTTAGTATAGAAGTTATATAACTCCTCCCCTGTAGGCTACCTAAGGTATAATAGTATACTAGAGATTGTAAGCTGATAGTTCTACTAGCCTAGATAGTTACAGAGCGTCTGCTAATTTATATATAACTATGATATATATAGAGGTATTTATATTTAGAAGTAGGCTAAAAAGAGATTCCTAAAACTTCTGCTAGTATCTAACTAGTTATACTCTAATCTATTAATAGACTTTATTACTAACTTACCCCCCACGAAAGGATAAAGTAGTTATTACCTCTAGGTTATTATCAATTAACTAGGTAAGGTCCCTATATTAGAGGAGATAAATATAATCAAAGCAGAAGTATATACCTAGTAGTTCCTTAGTTACTACTATAGATTCTATAGAATACTATATTCTATTATAAGTAATAGAGAGTCTAATTGAGTAAGTTACTTCTGGAAGGAGTTCTATAGGTTAATAGGTATTATATACTTACTAAATACTAGTTACTATCTACACACTGATAGAATTATAAAATAGTATAACTAGGAGATTTAAGTAGTTTTAAAGATATTCACCTACTGGTTTTAGGATAACTAAAGTAACTTACTGCTTATTATATAGTTAGCTCTCTGTAATTAGTAGTATAATATAATAGAAACTATATCTTTCTTTATAGATTATAAGTATTATATTAACTTTATCTTAGTTACTAAGGAGCGTGTAGAACTACTTAATAGTAGTGAGGCTGCAGCCTACTAACTAGTTAAGAGAATATAGTTAGTAATAATATATATCTATATAGAGATAGCTACCACTCAGTAGAGATTAGAGGCTTAGGTAAATAAAATCTAGTCCCCTACAGATTAATACTAAGTTAGTAATAAAATATAGTTAAATATATCTAACTATAAGTTACTAAAACTAAGCTAAAAACTAGCCTAACTGTATTATAAGTATATAGTAGTGAAAGTCCTCTCGCTATATATTATAAAGCTGGATACTCTAGAGTCTATTTACTTATAGTTCTATATAGATTTACTCTAGAGAGCTACTACTGATCTGCTGCCTAGGCAGGTTATGGTTAATAACTAGCTACTGCTGCTAGTAGATAATAATAGAGAGGTTAAATAGTTAGTTGAAAGTATTCTTACTGTAAGGATATATTAAGTGGGGAGGGAGTACTAATAAGAGGCTCTTATTAAATAGGAAAAATATATAAATTCTATATAGGAGCTTATTAACGCTATTATAGATATAGTAGCTCTGGAGTAGTATAAGGTAATATATAGACTGATTATAAATAATAATAGAGATCCAACCTACAGCCTCCAGCCGGGCAGCAGCTAGGGAGGAGGGGGGTAATATTACAGACTATATCCAGATATCCAGCTAGAGCTATATTTAGGTATCTGAAGCTAACCTCCTCCCTCGGGTGGAGCCCCAGTAGGCTCTATATAATATTATATATGCAGACTTTTCCACGCACTCGTGAAGGCTTCTTTTTTACTCCTTAGTTCTAAATAAACAGTATTTTACGCTACCTTCCAGTTAAATAAACCCAGATCCAGCCCTTCATATATATAATATAAATCTACGTTTATTTTAAATTTACTTAATATAATATAGAATTAGTTTATTAACCTTAATATTAGAAGCTATTAAGAATTATTCTATATTATTCACTATATATTACTTTCCAGATATATTTAGTTACTTTGACTTTATATCTATAGTGGTATCTAAGCCTTTCACTCTATACATAATTCTAATCAAATAATATACTTAGTAATAGTATCTATACTAATAATAGCTTATAACTAGTTTAAATAGTAATATAATTACTTTTCTTATTCATAGATAATTACACTTTTAGTTATAATATTTAGCTTTATAGTGAGGAAAGATCTTATAATAATAATATATATAGTAAAAGCTTTAGTAAGACTAAGATTTATTATATAGCTGAAGGTTATTACTAAGATTATAAAGTTAAGAACTTTTATAAACCTCTAAAAGATAGAATTGAATAAAAAGCTAAAAACTAAGTATTCTATAATTTATTACTCATTTATTTATTTTATAATTAAACTAGAACTTTCCCTAAATTTATATAGCTACTTATAACTAGGTAGATATAATAGTAAATTCCAAATACTCTATTATAGTATCTATAACTGGAAATATTAATATTTTCTCAAGAATCTAAGTAGTAATATACATACTAATATTAATAAGAAAAATCTAGATATCCAGAAGAAAACTATTTGGTTATTCTATAATTTGCTATATTAAGCTAAGAATTTCAGAAACTGGTTAAATTTGAAAAGTATCTTAATATTAATATACTACATTAAATACTAGATATCTTAATATATTATAATATAATAATTAGTGGGGTTTTAGATATTATATAGCTATACTAAAAGTATGTATATTTTTATTAGTATTCTTTATATATTAGCTATATCTAATATATTAAGATGCTTTGCTAATAAACGTAGGCTAGATTCTATTATACATATATAGAAATTATAAAATAGCTTATATTAATAATAGAGAACTTTTATATGAAAAGCGGGAAGCTTTTATACTAGGGGTGTGAAGGTTTATCTTAGGGTGGAAGTAGGATATAGTCTACTAGAAGAGGCTATATAAGACTAATTTCTTTAGTATTATAGGGAAGTAAAGTATATTTATAAGGATTTTGAGGTTACAGATATTAAGATTATAATACGTATTTAAAGAAAGTAGCTATAGTTAGTAATAATTAAGTCTCTTCAGATATTTAAATTATATATTATATGAGGATATAGGGGCGTAAGAATATCAGGTTAATATAGAAGAAGTTATTAGTTATTTATTATCCGTAAAAAAGTTAGTATAGTATGAATATACTAACTGTAGCTATAAGGGAGTTAGTTTTAAATTAGCTTAGGGTTAGCTGTAGCAGTTAGTGGGGGTAGGAGGGCTGAAGTTATACTTCACGGGGCAATGTATACAGTAGTAGTCGTAATAGAAAGCAAACTATCAGCCCCTTCTATTCCTAGATATATACGTAGAAATAAAGATAGGAATTCAAACTTCAGCTCTAATAGCTTATTAATAAAGATTCTAATTATAATAATATTAGCAAAAGACTAATATCTAGAAACATTTTATTTATTGTAGATATTTAATCTTAAAAGCTCTCTAAAACACTATTGATTTAAATACTCTTTCTAAACTCCTATCTTAGTATATTATCACTAGCTTTTAGATTAGAAGCTAGAGAAACTAGGTTTTTCAAAAGGAGGGAAATCCATAAAGATTTCTAATTAAGCTTTAGAAGCTTAAGTTAAGTTCCTCTAACTTAGTTCTCACTTAGTAAAGGAACTTTACTTTCTGACTCTCTAACTAAACTGTTTTAACCTAAAGTTACTTCTAATATTTCCCTTTAATTTAAATAGTAACTAATAGCTAAAGTTACCTTAGTAAATCTAGATATAATTTTCTATTTATTATATATAATAGATAAATTTAAAATTAGAGTCTTTCCTTATATTTATAATAAAGATAGAAAAATTAAAATATCTAGTGGTAAACATACTCAGATTATACTAACTATAGGAAAATACCAAGCATAATATATATTTCTTTCTAACTTAAGAGATTTATTACTACTGATTTTATATCTAGAAATTCAACTCTGAATTAGAAGTTCAATTCTCAAGAAAGAAAAGCTATTATCTAAACTACCTTCTAATTAACCTTCTAACTTACTTGTTAATTTATTATCTACTTAATTCTAAACCTAAGTAATTATTAAAGGTTCTTAGCTACTTTATATTAAATATAGAGAATATTCTAGTTAGAACGACATAAGAAATCTAATAATAAATTACTAAACTTACCTCTAGAATTATTATTACTAATCTTCATAAAGGATAAAAGTAGTTTTTAAATTAAGCTGCTAAATATAGATCTCAGGAAACTACTATAGAATTATACATTTAAGCTAAAGGAAATTAGATTCTTTAATTCCCCTAATAGATATAGTTTTTCTAGATACTTCTACATAAAGACTATTAAGAAAACCAATATAAATATTGAATAGTTTATTAAAATAGTAAAGCTTTATTTAAATAACTTTACTTAGTAGTACTGAATATTTATTGAAATTATATCCTAATACGTTTATAGAACTACCTATGATTAGTATATAATCAATCTTAGTAATGGATAATAATAAGGATTCTGATATTATTAATATAAACTAGATAATTAGGTAGTACTTCTCAAAATAAAGTTTAAGGTTCCTATATAGGTTACTACATAAGACCTTAAGAAGGTCTATTATATTATAAGTAATATTCATAATAAACTGAATCTAAAAATATTTATAATTAACGTTATAAATGTTCTTAAGTAAATACGATACTATAAATTTGAATTCTTAAGGGAATTTATAATAAATTAGACTTTAAGCTAAGTATAAGAATTCTTAAACTATTACTAACTATTAAATAGAATAAATAGATTATAGTTATAATACGCTACTATAATAAATAGATAAGAAATATACTTTCCAGTATATAAATAAACCTAGAACGGAAACTAATACTTAGATAATATAATAAAGCTTTCTAAAATACTATATATGAAAGGAATTAATCTATAGATTAGCCTTATAAAATCTATAGTAGTTGAAAGAACTAAGTGTCTCTAAAGCTAGTTTATCTTGAGTAACAATTTGGTTACTTTTACTTTATACCTATAGTGGTATCTAAGCTCTTTCCTCTATACATAATTTCAACTGTAAAATTTACCTTATATTAATATATTTTGCTTTTTTATAAAATTCAGGATTTTCAGCCAGTCTTTATGCGGATAAACTATCTATAAAGACTTTTAGTCTATTAATTCTTGAAAATCCTAATCTTATATTTACATAATTATAATTATTATAAAGATATAAAATGTCTTCAGAAGTATCTAATAAAGCTATATATTTAGCTTTATAAGTAAATAAAGCTACTATTCTTTACTTTATAGAAGAATAACTTATAATATTACTTTTTCTTCCTAAATAGAAAATATAGGCTAAAGTAGATTTTTAATTATTAAAGTCTCTTACCCAGTCTGATTCTGTATATTCTATTATATATTTTGTTAAAGATATATCTTTATAGTTATATTTAAAAATATATTCTTTATCATTATTTAAATAACCCTTAATATAATTAAAAGCTATAAAATAATTTCTATCAGAATTATAGGTGAATCTTAAATAGACTGTAACTGTAAAAGTAATATAAAGCCTTATTTTTAAAGCTAAATATAATAAAGCTTCTATTTCTTTTTGAAAATCTAAAACTTCAGTTTTTGAAGCACTATTTGTATTTGGAAATAATTTAGGATTTTCATCTATTGGAGTCTTAAACTTACATATATCTTCCTTATTATATTTCTTAATTATGTTTTCAGTATGTTTATTTCAATAAATAGTAACGGTTTTATCCTTTTAATTTATACTTAAATTGTAACCTAAGAAGGTAGAAGATTCTCCTAGATTTTATCTTTTTATTTTATCTTCTAGAGAATTATATATATAATTAGCTGTTTTTTTAATTAATAGCACCCAGTAATATATTATCTATATCAGAAGCTAAAATAGCTATATAGGACTTTATATTTAAAATAAAAACCACTTTATTATAAGAAGAAATCATAAATTCTAAAGAATAAAGAATATTTGTTAGATAATTATACTAAAGTCTAGAACTCTACTTTATTCTATATAAAGCTTTATTTAATAAATAAATAAAAGTATAGTTTATATTATTTCTATAAGTTTTTATATTTATATATATATTAGATTCTAAAGAATTCTTTTGTATATTAAAGTAAAAACTAGTTAGTAGATAAATATATATACGTTTATCGACGTCAGTATATATAAAGGCTATAGTAATATTACATTAAATGAAAATCTAACCTAAAGGAATAAATAGAATAATAATATATCTCTAACTTTCAGGCCTACAGATAATACTAAAGGTTTCTAAATAATTAATACCTAAATATTAATTATAGCCCTAAGCTATCTATCTAGCCTTATATATTGTTTCTTTGGTTATATTATTTATTTTTCGTTAATAAACATATCTACTATCTAGTATATTAATATATTTAATATTAATAGCAGATAAACAAATAATCTTGCAACTGTTTATAGATTTTATTTATTGAATTTCTTTTATTATAGCTAAAATCCAGTTTCTATATTTAGGAAATTTAAATACTCAAATAAAAGAGGTAGGTTATTCTATCTTATTTGCTAATAAAATATAAGAAGCTTTATTATCTTTATCAGTATCTTTATATAGTTTTATATAACTAGTTAAACTTAGATAATCTATAATAGGTAAGAGGGTACCCTCTTTATACTCTTTATAGTCTTCCTTAGCTCTATCTATTATAGCAGGTATTTTAATATATAGATTGGAATTTCCCTAAATATTATTATTATTTTCTGTATTCATTTCTGAATTATTATTATTACTTACATTATTTATATTTTCGGTAATTAAATCTGAATTTATTTCAACTTCAGTATTTAAATTCGTTAAAAAGTTATTATTATTATATTTATTAACATCTATATCAGCAATAAAAGTATCTGGATTTAAATTTAGATTAATATTAGGTTAACTAGACCTCTCAGAAATTTATCCAAATTAATAAATAAAGGTAACTCTTTTTCTGCAGTATTAAAAGTATTTTCTAGAATGTTTATATCTTTAAACCAAATAGCGTTCTTTTTATTAAAATCCTAAATCTTATAGGTATTATTTCCGTAAGCCATAATAGCTTCTTTATAAGCTCTAGTATCTAATTTTCTAATGTTAGGATCTTTATTTTTATAATAGTAGAGGGTACTCTATACCTTAATATTATTAATATCAGACTTTATTTTAGTTTTTAATTTATAGGGAGTCTTGAAAGTTATAGAACTATAAGGTATTCTATTATATATATATATAGAAGCTATTAAAGTATCCCCCTATAGGTAATAAGGTCAATTTGAATAATAAATAAGAATTCTGATTTTATTTACTATAATTCGTATAACTCTTTCTATTAAACCGTTAGGTTTATAAGTATAAGGAGGTCTAATATTATAAATAATACCAAAATAACTATACATATCTTTTATTCCTTTATTAGAGAATTTATTACCACCATTAGTGTTAAATTCCTTTATTTTATTATTCTTATTATTCTTATTTACTAACTCTTCAAATTCGAGAAACCTTTAGAAACTTCTTCAGTAGACTCGGTTTTGAATAAAAATCCCCAAGTAAATCTAGTTAACTTATCGATAACTAGAATAAATTTACTATATCGATTATATATTATAGAAGTTATAGGTTCACAAAAGTCTAAATTAATATAATCTCAATACTGAAGGTTTTATCTCTATTTTTAATTTATTCTTTTTATATTATTTATAAAGCTTCCTTTTATATAGACTTCATAAATAGATAGTGTTTCTATTATATTTATATTAGGTAAATTTAAGATATTATTCTTTAAACTAGTTATAGCTTTTATATTAGGATAACCTAAATAGTTATGTAAAAGCTAAATAGTTTCTAAAACAGAAGTTATAAGAATAGAATTCTTCTATAAAATTGAAATATTAAACTTATATAAGTTATTTCTCTTAAATTCTACTAATAAAGTAAAGTTGGTTTTTATATTATATAATATTGGTTGTTTCCAAAGAAATTAATACTATACCTATTAGATTAACCTTATTTTAAGATAATAAATTAATTCCTAATTCTAGAATATAATAGACTTATTTTAATATAAAAGGTTTATTTTTCAGAGATATTTTCAGATCTCCTACTATTTTAGCTATAAAGTATATAATATTTCCCCACTTAATTTATTTTTCAATAGATCTAATATTAAATAAAATAGATTTATCTTTAATTATATAAATAGTAGTAGCAGTATCCAGGCAAAAACAAATATTTTTATAATTCTTTTCTTAAACTAAATTCCCAGAATGTCTAGAAATCTGTTAATTTGTTAAAGAACCTAGAGTTTCATTATTATTATTATTACCGTTTCTCAGGTTCTTTTTAGATAATTCCTATATCTTCAAAAAGTGGATTTTCTTCATTAGAAAAAGTATTAATATTTATATCTTTAGAAATAAATTCTTCAGATTTCATATTTCCTTCTTTATTAATTATCTTATCTTCTATTTCTTTAATTATTTAGTTATTTAAAGTAGTAATATTAACGGACTCCAAATTATTACTTTCCGATTTCCTTGATTTATTCAGGTTATTATTAGTTAGTATATTCTTCCACTAACTGGAAGCCTTCTCCGGGCGAAGGTAGACGTAATTTCCCTCTATGTAATTATTTTCCTTGCAATCTTTGCAAAATATTCCCTTTTATTTTTTAAAAGGCTTTTTAGTGACTCTAAAGTTCTTCTTTTTCTGAATTCCTCTAATATAATTAACTGAGGTAGTATTCTTCTTTTAGATTTATCTAACAAATTATCTATAGTATAAGCCTTTTTATTAGCCTTAAGGCTTCAAGTTATAGAAGTAATAAAATCTTTATATTCAGAATTTAGGTTATACAGAATATAGGCTATAACTACCTATTTAGATAACTATAAGTTATCATAGAATACATTATCTATTAATTCTTTAATCTTATTTAGAAATTCTTCTACACTACTAAAATTACTTAAAGTACTATTAAGAAGCTTTTTGAAGTTAAAAGTTTATTAGTAAATTCAGATAGCTTATAAAGTTGTTATAGATATTTAAATACTTAAAAAAATATTAATATTATCTTTAAATATTCTAAGAGAACTATCCCCACAGTAAAGTTATATATAACTTAAAACCTTATTATTTTTATTTCTATCTTCAGAGGTAATAAGTTTAGTTATATCTATAGTAATATCTTTACTTATAAGTAAAGCTTTTATTTAGATAGACCAGACCTTATAGTTTTTACCTCCTATTAATATAAAAATAGAGCTCTTTCTAATACTATCCATTTTATATATAAAGTAATAAATTACTTAAAGAGGTTTTTATAGGTTTTATAAAGAAGAAACTAAATAAATAGCAAGTTTCTAGTATATAGTGTGAAAAATATCATATTTTCTAAGATAGAAATTTAATTTATAAAATAGACTGAGAATTAGAAATCTATATTCTCCTATAAGATAAAGATATAACTTAATAGATAAATCCAAAAAGTTAGAGATTTAAATCTTACGTATTTCCAAATTCTTCTTTTTAAAGTTAAATAAATTCAGCTACTTTTTCTTCTTCTTTATAATATTATTCAAAAATCGAGAAATACGTTAAGATATTTAAGATAAACGTTAACATTCTTCAGTTTAGATAGATCTTTATACCGTTAAGATAATTCAATACCAAAAAGCTAATAAACTTCCAGGAACTTCAAAGAAACAGTCTATAGAAAGTAAATCCAAAATAGCTAAAAGAAAACTATAAAATACTGAAATAGATAGAAAAATCGAATTTTCAGACTATAAAACAGCTTATTGAATAATCTTAATATTATATAAAAATAGGGTAAGTCCAGCAAGGAATTTAGTATCCGCAAAAGTAGTATATAAGTAGGTTCTTTTATAGTTTTTTCAAAGTATTTAATGTTTATAAATTAATAAGAAGGGTAATCCTTCAAAGAATAAAGTAAAGAATCTTCAGGTTAAAGAAAGCTGGGCTTATAGCCTATTAAAACAGATAAATAAGTAAGTAAATCTACAGTTTAGTTATTACTATAGATAACGATAAATTCAGAAGTAATATAATATATAAAAAGTAGTTTTTATAATTCAAAGACTTATGGAGAATATTCAGACAAGTATTAATTATATAGAGGAAGAAACTATAATTCAAATAGTGGTAAGAGTAAGAATGTCTATTTATTATTTATAAAAATATAGGTGGTTATTTATAGAAGGATTATTCTAATTATTATAGTATATAAGCTACTGCAGCTAAAGCGCTAGAGCCACTGTAGTTATAGCATACAGAACACTGTAGCTACGCTAAATTATAGTATATTACAGCATTCAAAACACTATAGCCACACTAGGACTTAACTTAGTAGCCTAAGCTCAAATACTACTGATACCCTATACAAAGTAAACCTTTTATGTAATTACTATTATATCTCAATAACCACTAAAGGTAGAATAGTAAATATAGTATACATCTATAGGGAATTTTTTAAATAATCTATTTAATTATAAATACCATTATTATTCCTTCCTATTCGTAAGAGAAACTTGATATTATATATATAATAGAATAAATCTAACAGTATATAGTTATAAAGAGATTCTATTACCTATAAGATTTTAAATTAAGAATTATAAGGTAGTTTACTTTCTTACCTTATAGTCTTTATATAAACTTTAATAATAACTTTAATATACTATTAGTTTAATCGTTAGGGTTATTATATACTATACGTAATCTCGTCGTATAGATGCAAACTGATATTCTGGTTTTCGGTTATTATTATTACTATATCATATAGCGTATAGCGTTATATAAGACTCTAGATGTATAGTATAGTCATTACTTACCAATTGCCACGCCACTAGGCTACAGCTAGCGCCGGATATTTAGTATCTATAGCTAGTAGGCTATAGAGAGTATACTACTATATATATAGTAGTATATATAGTTACTATATACCCTATAGTATAGCGTAACTAAGACTAGTAACTTTTCTTTTTATTATATACCTTAATACTTATTTATTTATATAATAAGTACTACTTTTTATAATCTATATCTTTTTATCTGAATAACATCTAAATACCTATTCATCTACTCCACTTGAGTTACCTATTTCTCTATTTCAATAATTATATAGTTTAAATTAATAAATCTCTCGAGAGTACAGTTTATAATACTCTTTATAAAGATATTAGTAATATTATAATCTCTATTAATCTACTATATCTGATAAAGCTTACGGTGCTTATATAACTACCTCAATATTATAATATTAATTATTAGACGCTTCTCTTTAGTAATATTCAACTTTATAAAGTACTTATTAAGTAAGTATAAGTAAGTATATATAATAGTTGGAATCTAAGGAGTCTTTTAGTATTTAAGAATCTTCTTAAATATCATAACTATAATATAAATAAAGTTTATACTAACTACTATAATATAGATCTCTAAAATAAGTATACTTTTAGTAACTTTTTTACATATAGTAAATAAATAGTATATAAAGTTACTATAAAAGTTAAACTAACTATTATTAGTTACAGTCTCGTAACTTAAAATTATTATAAATTCCAGTTAAGATAAGAAGTTAGTATTATTAGTAAAAAAGCTATTAATAAAAATATGAATATATATTTTAGAGAGGTTAAATAATATAAAGTTAAAACTTTAGTAAAGATACTCTATTTACCACTTAAGCTATTTATTAAACGTAACAATATTATTAGTTAAAGTTTATTATTTTTACGTTATATACAAGAGGTTAAATAAAATATCTAGTTAATATATAGAGGTAAGATATAATTTATATATATATTATATTATATATACCTTCTTAAGTATGTTAAGTATAGTATATATATTAATAAAACCTAACTTTTACTTTTAATACTTTTAGTATAAATAGAGGTAATTACTATAAAGTAATAAGATACTTTTATTTAATATAATAAGTACAGTCTCTAAAAGTATAATTTAGGTTTCACCTTAAATAAAACTTTTTAAGCTTCTTATCCTCTTAGTAAGAGAATATTATATTAGAGAGGCTAAGGATATTATTAGTTTATATACTAATAAGACTGAAAGTATTATTTCAAGTGCGTAAAATAAGGAGGTATAAGTTATATATGAAAGTCTCTATTTATAACTCCTACTTATAGTATATAAAATAAATCACCTACTAATAAGTTCTAATTTCAGTAAGATTATAGAGAGATTTAATAATAATTATTATAGAGTTTAGAGAGTATTATCCTTTAAGATATGAAGATAATTTAGCTATAATATACCTTATAAGCTCTATTTTAGCTTAAATATAAGGTTAAGTAATATTATAAAGCTATATTATTATATTCTTATTTTTAAGGAGAGTAAGAATTACAGCTAAAATTAATTACTAGCTACTTTATTCAATTATTAGTAATCACGTTAAAATCTTAAACTTACTATAGTCTCTAAAACCTTAGATTATAAGTATTAACTTCTTATTTATCTTATTAGTATCTTTAGTCTTAACCTTATAAATAATATAAAATGTGAAATATTTATAATCTTTATAGAAGATAGAGTTATATTAAATAATCTTTATAATACTATTATTCATAATATTCTTAATCTCTATTTTAATTTACTTTTTCAATAGTAAACTAAATTCTATAATTATACCTTTTATATAGAAAGTAAGTAGGATTACTAAACCTAACTACCTTTTAGCTATAAGGTATATTATAGAATAAAATTTTTAGTTACGCTATAAAAATAATTAACTAACTATATATCGATAAGTTATAAAATTTAGAAATATTAATTTAGTCTAAAGTATTTAAAATGCAGATAGTATATTACTAACTACGTAAAGGGGGAGAAAATTATTATCTCTTAAGATAGAAGTAATATAAAGTATTAACTATATATTTAGAGTCTTAAGGATAGCTATAGATAAAATTAAAATAGCTATATAGAATTATAAATTTCTTTTTACTATTAAGTTACTTAGAGGTTCTTAATTCCACTAAAAGTTAGTATACAGAGCTATAAATACTAGTTCTTATAAAGTTATAGCTACTATTATATTATTATTAATTTCTTATTTATTACCCTTGAAATACTATTTTATAGCTATTAATTAAAACTCTGAAAAGCTATTAAGTAGCTTAAGAATATAAATCTTAATATAAGTAGTAATAAGAAAATATAGTTTTTACTAGCTTTTTTTTCTTTTACTATATATATATATAAAAGTCTAGAGTGGAAGGATTATTATATAAGAAATATTAAGGCTATTAT
Organism: Colletotrichum lindemuthianum; assembly: GCA_001693025.2. Lineage (NCBI taxonomy): Eukaryota > Fungi > Ascomycota > Sordariomycetes > Glomerellales > Glomerellaceae > Colletotrichum > Colletotrichum lindemuthianum. Next base: position 17,013 of record MASP02000972.1, on the reverse strand, counting down.
ATATTACTAAAGTAATATTAATAGTATATTTAGTATATTTATAATAGACCTCCTCTGTAGTTTTATATATAGCTTAAGCTTAGGTAATAAAATTTAGAGATGAAGCTGAATCTTCTATAAAGTATAAGTATATTCTAAAAATAAATAATATAAATATAAAATTATTTGGATTAGTAATATTATTAATTATCTTATATACTACCTGAAGAGATACTTCTTAAGTAGTAGTAAAAAGCTCTTTATAATAAATCTTATATTTATAATAGAGAAGTATATAGTAATACTCTACTTTACTGATACTATTATATATTTTAATAGATATAATATGAACTATTAATCCTATAGTTTTTACTTCTAATCTGAAGTTTTTAGATTGAAAGGTTATATTTATATTAGTAGCAATAAGGTTAGGGGGACTTTAGTATATATTAATCTAATATACTTTAAGGACTTTCTATATTACTTTCACTAAGATATTAAGTAAATATAAAGTAATATTAAATACTATAGTAATATTAATAATATAGAGTATATTATAGTTATTAATATGGATAATATTAATAATAACCTTAAAGTTAAAGTTAATATTATCTTTAATAGTAAATTAAAAATATAAGAAGGAAATATTATATATTCAATAATAGTAATAATACTTCTTAAAAGCTTTAAGAGTATATTATTTAACTAGATACTTTACTTTATTAAGGATATTATAAAGATATATTATAGCTGGATATCTAAAATAGCAGTAGAGTCTTTATATCTCTATCTCTATAAAATATATAGAAGTACTTATTTTCTGTTTATTAAAGGGTATCTATAGATATCCCTACTTTTAAATAATAGATATAATCTATTTATTTTAGTGGAGCGTATTATAAATATTATTAAATATAATACTAAGGTAATCTATATCTATAAGGTAGAGGAGGAAGAATATACTATAAGGAATAATATAGAATATAATAATACTAAGTAGTATAAATACATCTACTATTCTAAATATTATAATAGAGGTAGCGTCTCTAAAGTATATTACAACTAATTTACCTTATAGAGATATAAGGATAATAGAGGGGATAACTAACTATACTAATATAGTAAACTAGAAGTATTTAGTAGTTAAAAAACTAATAATATTTAAGTTAGATAAAATAACTTGAAATATTATATTGAAATAGTAGCCTTTAAGTGTAAACGTATATAGAGAAGTAATAGTATTATCTATAAGTTTACTATTAATAATAATATTCTTAGTAATAATATGGACTATTATTTAATGTTAGAGGATTCTAGTAATTTTACCTCTATTTAGTTTAATAAATCTCTCCCTATAAAATGATATAAAAAATAACTCTAAGGTATCTCTAGTATAAATATTCTCTTTAAGATCAATCTCTATTTAATATTATATAATAATATTATTCTCAGTCTTAATAACTAGTAAAACCTTAAGATTATTATTATTAAGATTTTTAATATCTTTATAGCTTATAAGGAAAGCTTAATATATTACTATAAAGTATATTTTCAAGTTAGTAGTTAATTTATATTTATTAAATAAAGTATACTTCTCCTTAAGAGTATACCTTATAGACTAATAACTAAATTTATTATATATATAATATTTTTCATTAGTATAACTATATATAGATATTAGAGGTAAGTAATAACCACTTAGAATATAAAGCTATATATATATAGAGGTGTAAGTATAGTCTTAAGAGTTACCTTAAGGTAAGTTATATATATAGTTGGTCTAAAATTAGTCTCTAGCTGCTTTCTAGTAGTTATTATTATTATCTTATATATATTATATTTTTTAGATTAATAAGATATTACTTAAAGTAAATTATAATTACTTATAAAAACTTTGGGAGGTTACTATAAATCTAAAGAGAGCTAGTAAGTATTCTAATATACTATAGTATATATTTATAAACTAGAAGCAGAGGATAGTATCTATTTAAATCTTAGTAGGAAAAGTTTTTTAAATATATGTAAACTTTAAGATTAGAAGCTTAAAGGCCTCCTTTTTACTTTTATTAGGATTCTTAGTAATAATACTTCAAAAAGTAGTATTTTGCCAGTCTGAAAGGTAAAGCTACTAATTTCTATTATATTTAAAGTAATTCCTAACTTATTAGATTATTTTATTAAACGTAAGGTTTATAGTTAAATTACTTAAGTAGTTAAAATAGAACTTAAGAGTAATATCCTTAAGTATAATTAAAAATAACCCTATTTATATATACTATAGAATACTAAGCTTAAAATAGTAATTAAGGAAAATATAGATCTTTAACTTAAGAATATTATAAAAACTTCTATTATCCTTTATATTTTCTTATATAACTTATTGAGATCTATAATATATCTAGTAGATATATTATTAAAAAGGATAGTAGTAGTAATATATAAGGGATATTTATAATCCTTAAGTTAGTCTTAATTATAGTCTTAGTAATCCTCTTAATATTAGAGAGACTCTAAGATAAAGGAATAAAATACTAGTGAGATTAATAGTTATAATAAGAGTCTCTTACTTTAAACTATATATATATAAACTAGCTAATTTGGTGGTAAGTATCTCTCTTTAACTATTTATAGTAAGAGTGTTACTAACGCTATATTTTCAACTTTAGGTTAGATATTATAGAGAGATAATATAAAATCTAAATTCACTATTAAGAGGTTATTAAACTATTTAGGATACTTATAAGGTTAGCCTTAAGAGTAATATAGTATTTCAGAATATTAGTAATTTCCTTATAGGTTTATAGAGTAAATTCCTCTTACTAAGATAGCTAGTATATAATAGTAAAGATTTAATTACTATCTATATTAACTTTAAAATTATAGACTATAAGGTAATCCCTAAATTAGCAGATTATATATATACTTAAGAGTTTCTATATTTCTATAGGTTAATTCTTAAAGTTACCTTTAAATATCTAGAAAAGCTCTAGACTATAGAGGCTTATATAAATATAGAGAGCTACTTAATACACTATATAGATAGAGACTATTATAGAATCCTCTATAGTAGTATTTTAATAGTTAATATTATAGATTCAGCTGAAAAGCGTTAAGTTAATATATTAATAAAGTTGTATAGGGATTAGAATACTTACTAGTAAAGTAATTATAAAGTTAGAAATACTTAGAGTAGCTATCTCACCTAGAGGGGTTAATTTAAATATTATTATAAAAACTTAGAAGTATGTAAAATAAGGAAGAATTATTAATTTTCCTAAATCTATATAGAGAAGAGTAGGAAAAGAGTTTTCAAGAGGCTATATAGGTTTCTTAAGAGGTTAAAGCTAGAGATACTATAAATCTCTAATATTAAAAGTCTGATAATAACTTAAAAAAGATAGTTATATTTACTAAATAGACTCTAGTAAGTAATTATCTTAAGTATATAGTTAACCTTTTAATAGTATTATAGAGAGTATCTTATTTTAAACTAAAGTAAGAGTATATAGTTAACTGCTTAATAATAGCCTCTATAAGAGGTTAGTATATAATTAACATACTTCTAGTAAGATCCTAAAGTAGAGAGAGTTTAAAATATCTAAGTAATAAATGTTATAATCTTTTACTTTATATAAACCTTAGGTGTAGGGTTTCGTAATTACTTCTTCTGTCGTAATAAGCTTTACTAATCTACAGTATAGTAATATAATAGTTAGGTCAACTACTAATTAGTATTAGTTTAATTATTAGAATTATTGTACGCTATATGTAATTTCGTCGTATAGATATAAACTGGTATTCTGGTTTTTAATTATTATTATTACTATATTATATAGTATATAGTAATATGTAAGGCTCTAGATCTATAGTATAGTAATCACTTACTAATTACTACACTATTGAGTTATAGCTGGCACTGGATATCTAGCACTTATAGCTAGTAAGCTATAGAGAGTATACTACTATATATATAGCAGTATATATAGTTGCTATATACTCTACAGTATAACGTAACTAATATATACTTTATATTACTATTTTAACTTTATATATATAATATAGATAATTTAAAGTAAATACCTTAAGTAATTAGAATACTTTTTAATCTCTTGTATTTAGAAACCTTATTATTATATGTAATAATTGTATATTAATAATATATTAATATTTAAGAAGTAAAATAAAGTTATTAAATACTATAGTTATATTAGCTTCAGTATGATTTATAAGATAAAGGTTTTAGAACTAATTAGTAATTTTATCTCTAAATATTAAAGAAGAAATATATCTCTTATAATCTTAATAATAAGGATAAAAGTCAAATATAATATATTCTCTAGAGGTAGTATATAAGAGATTTATATATTTTATATAGTAAATAATCTATTTTACCTTACTAATATTATAAGTTTTATATACCTCCTAAGTAAGTTAGTATTTATTATACTTTAAGTAATTATTAGTAATGTAAATACTATATACAGCTGAGATAAAACAGTTAAGAAACTTTCTTCTAGAATATTCTAGCTGTTAGTATTAAAGCTATTTATTATCTTTTAGGGGTTTTTAAATAATCTCTATAATATATCTTTAGTGGTAATAATATCTAGAAGAAGGTTTATATTATATAAACTATATTACGAATATATTTAACCTCTTATAAAATAAATAATATTTAAGAATTTATTGGTTATATTAAATATTAACAGCTATAATCTCTAAGTAATTACTATTCTATAGGTAGGAAAGATAATTTAGCTTAATATTCTATTAGTAATCTTACTTTTATAACTTCTGGAAGAAAATAAGATTTATAGCTAGAAAAGTAGGAAATATAATATTATAGAAATATTATTTAGCTTTCTTACCTTCTAAAATTATAATTCAGACTTTAATATCTCTTTAGCTTTTAATAAATACTAACTTAATATTATATTACATATAATTTCCAGAGGAAGCTTGTTAGAGAATTATAAAATACTTAATATCTTGATAAGATAAATTAAAATATCTAAATTAAGAATATATAAATTTTAGAGAGAATATTACTAAGACTTTTCTATATAGTAAGCTTACTATATAGTATTATAGCTATTTTAGCTGGAAGGCTAGCTGAATAATTACTATTATTTTAGATTCCAGATTCTTTTTAAAAGATTTAAATTTAAGATTATTTACTGTTTAAGTTTCTTTTTTATGATACTTTTTAATATTCAGCTTTTATATACAAGTAATAGATATATATAATAATAACATAAGAATAGATAGTATTAAGTATTGTTAACAGAATATAAAAGTTTATTTAAATTATTAAAATATGTTTTACTATTTTAAGAGTTTAAGTTACTATTTATAGTCTCTAAGGTAGTATTTTATATTTTATAGCTAATTCTACCTTAATAGAGAATTTTAAGAAATTACTATATAGCCTCTTTAATAGCTAAAATAACTTTATTTAGTAATATTATATCTAGTTAACTATATACTATAAATATATAACCTAAAATATATACTTTAATTAGTAACTAAATTAATAAGAATATAAAATTATAAATTTAAAATACCTCTATAATAAGGAATATATAGCTTACTACTAAAGTTCTGTATATAGTATCTTACTACATTTAAAATTATATTTTAATTACTATTCATAGTAAGATATTTAAGTTTGGGAAACTAAAGTATATTATAACATATAGTAGCTATATATTAAAGATAAAGGTTATTCATAATATTAAAGTAATTGTAGAGATTTATTATCTATATAGTAAGATTCTCCTTTAAGTTATAATATTAATATTAAAATATATTACTTTTATACTTAATAATTTGAAACATTATTTAGAGTTAATTTAACTACTTATATTTATACTTTTAAATTTTTATTTTATAAAAGTTATAAATAGCTATATAAAGATTTAGACTTTTCTCTATAAGATTTATATAGAAAACTTAAGTGGAAGTTAAAACTCCTTAGGGTCAATTAGTTTCATAGAGGTAAATTTATTAAAAGTACCAGAGGGAATCAAGATCTTGGAAATATTAATCTTAAGCATTACTATAGATATTGTATTCTTTTTTACCTTAGGAAAGTTATATATAAGAGGCTTGTAAGAGGCTTTTAAGAAGGTTCTAAATAGAGGCTTTTTTAAGTATCCACTTTAAGATTAATATCATTCTATAAATTATAAACTTTAGTTTTCACCTTAAAAGTATTATATTAGATAATCTACTAATTAGCTTCCTGAAGTATTAAAATAGAAGTACTTTGGAAAAATATCTTAATATTCAAAATATATAAAATTATTATAATATATACTTTTAGTCTAGTGGCTTTTTAGTATTGTAAGACTCTTAATCATTATTTAAAATTAGAAGGTAAAATCTGGTTTATATTATATATAACTAAATATAGCTATATACACCACATAAGGCTCTATTTCAGCTAGTTTAAGTAAGGTAAAGCCTATAGAGATACCGTAAGTATCTAAGGCTTAAATAATGCAAACTCTACCGCTCGAATATATTATTTCTAACAGCTATAACATTAAAGCTATTCAAACGTAACTAGAGAAGTATTAATATATATAAGAATATAGAGATTTCAGTATATAGAATAGTAATAAACGTTACTATATAAGATATCTATACCATAAAGAGGCTATAAGAGAGGGTACCAGAGAGACTGCAGTATACTAGTATATATATAGATATAGAGATTTTAATATATAGATATTAATAAGGCTACTATATAAGAAAGCTACTATATAAGAAGGCTACTAGGTAAATAAAGGTTTTTAAGATTTTCAAGGCAGCTACTTCAGGTAGCTACTCTAAGACACTCAGAAGTATATATTATATAACTATATAGTTATAATAACAAGTCGTTTACTATAGAAGTACCAGTAGTATCTCAAGAAATATTATATAACCTATTTAGTTATAATAATTAGTAGTCTACTATAGACAGAGTATTACAATAATATAAATATATCTAATATAAATACAAACACATATATTTGTAATATATTACATATAATAGCTAATACATATATTTATATTTATAATATTTCAAAGCCTTATATATCATAAATACAAATTTATATAATATAATTATAATATTTATAATACAATACCTAATATAATTTCTTTAATTCCCTAAGTTATAAAGTGTAAAGAAAAGGTATAACGCTAAAGCCTAATAGAAAGATACTAGCTTTAGATTATAAGAATTTGAGGATTTTAAGATATAGTTTTAGATTATAGATGTTTTCAAAGTTTTAAGAGCTTTAAAGCTATAAGGATATAGCCTCTATAGGGAGAAGATGATAGTTACTAGGAGGCTATAAAGCTATAAATACTATAGACATAGATATTATATTATACATAGCATAGTAGCTGAGGTAGCTATATAGGAGTTATTACTACTAATAACTCTATCGAGAAACGATAGATCTTATAGCTCTCACATAACCTTTCATAGAGGGATACTAGAGAGCTAATAGTAGAAGTAATAATACATATTATAGCTTTAAGCTCTATATATAGATTAATAGAAAGCTATTAATATAACTATAGTAGTAGCCTCAGTATAATTATAGTAGTAGTATCAGTATAGCTATAGTAGTAACAATAGTATAGCTATAGTAGTAGTATCAGTATAGTAATAACCATAACTATAGTAATAATAATAACTATAGTAGTAGTAATAGCTATAGCTATAGCAGTAGTAATAGATATAGCTATAGTAATAGTAGCAGCTAGTCGGTATATAAAAGGTTATATTAATAAGAGACTATATTAATAGAAAGTTAGTAATATAAAAAAGATTATATCAATAAGAGGTTAGTAGTATATAAATCGTTATATTAATAAGAGGCTATAAGAAGCTAGTAATATATAAGAAGCTGATAGTAACTATAGTAATAAGAGGTTAGTAATATATAAGAAGGTATAGTAATAAGATGCTAGTAATATATAAGAGGTTTTAAGAGACTTTATAAATAATATTATTCTTCCTACTAAAAGAATAGAGGTTTAATAAAGATACTAAGTATTTAGTTTATCTATAAGGAGTAGTAGAAAGTTAGTAGGAGAGCTAAGAAGTATATTATGACCTTAAAATCTAGAACTACCTTATCTTAAGCTATAAGATGATAAAGATATAGTTTAGAAGAGGGGGGAATATATTAAGATATACTGACAGCCTCTACCTAGGCTACTACTAAGCTACTACTTAGTTATATTTTTACAAAAGCGGAACCGCTACAGTAATAACGGGTTATATCATATTACATCCCTCCAGACTATAGGCTCTTATAGGATATCACCTGATTATATAGCAGTACGTTCTACTATACAAATTTATCTGTTTGTTTTTAGAATTGGCTCTATATAACGACTATAGGATTCGAACCTATAGGGTACGTAATGTATTATATATAGATCCAGAGATCTAACTATTCAGCTATAGTAGTAAGGGCTTATAACTATTATAAAAGTGGAACCGCTATTACGCTGCAGCAATAACATGTTATATTACGTCGTATATATAAAGAGGGATATTTAGGCTATGATAGCTAGGATCCTAGGTAGAAAGATCAGATTTCAATATATTAATAACTACACCCCTATATTTATTACCATCTATATAGATATATCACTTAGGAACTAGTATACTCCTAAGAAATAATACAATTACCTATTATTATAGAAAATTATACTTCTGGTTATAATATTAACTCTATAGTAAAGAAAACCTTATAGTAATAATGTATATAGTAAAGCCTGTAGTAATACCAAAGCTTAATATATCTAACTAAACGTAACTACTAAAGTTATAAGGTTAAAGATCTTTTGAAACTTCGTGAATATATAATAAAATAAAGAATCTATATAAGCTAAATATTCTATAATCTATTTTCCTTCTATATTTCTATGATAAATTTAGAATCTCCTTGAAATCTTAACAGCTACTTATAGCTAAAGGTAGATAGAATAAATAAAGAGACATCTAACTATAATAACTATAATCAAAGCTATTAGTATATTAACCTAAACCTTAGAGAAATTATTCTAAGTATTATAATTAATAAGTAACTTATAGATATTCAAAGAATCTATATAATTCTTATATAATCTACCATTTTAAGCTAACTATTTTAGAGATTAATTCTTCATTAGATAATCTTCTAATATTAATATCTTATAATAATGTTCATTACTAGATATCTTATAGAATTATAATCATATACTTATAGAGATTTCAAAACCTATCTAGCTATATAAGGAGTATTTGAATTTATATAAATCTTATTTATATATTAACTATAATTTATTAATATGTATTTAACGTGGTAGTTTAACGTCTGGCTGGTATTTACTATTCTAGTAAGTATGGTAGGTTTACATTCTCCAATAGGCAACTGTAACCGGTAGTTATAATATACCTTATAATTATAAAACTTAGTATAATAACTGCTACTAACTAGTAGTATCTACTACTATTAATTGATAGTTCGTAGCTATTAATAGCTAGTGATAGGGATACCAGCTAGTAGTTAATATTATATAATAACTAGTTATAATCCTTAGCAAATGACTATAATAAATATAAATTTATATCTTCCTTTTCTTTATAATATATATTTTCTATTTATTAGCTATTATATTAACTAACTATATATACTACCGAATATTGTCTCTATTTAAATAGTTTCTTAACTTCAGCTTATATATAGGGTTTATAAGGTAAAAGCTAGCTATTGGAGATATTTACCTAAATAGAACCCTAAGAGGTATTCGATTAAGTAATACATTCAAGGTCTTTAATATAACCACTATAGTTAATCAATATATGTGGATTATATACTAATACAAGGAAGTAAAATCTTACTATATTTATATAGAACTAATAAGTTAGTTTATATTTATAGTAAAGAACGTTTATACTAAAATATCTAATTATACCTTAGAGGTAAGTTAAGATATAGTCTGGAGGATATCAAAATTATAGATATTAAGATTATAATGAGTATTTCAATAAAGTAGCAATAGTTAGTAGTAATTAGATCTCTTAAGATAGCTGAATTATATATAGATAATATTTCGTTACTTTTACTTTATATTTATAGTAGTATCTATGCTCTTTACTCTATATATAATTCTAACTATATATTATATTTAGTGATAGTATTTATGCTAATACTAACTTACAGCTAGTTCAAATAGTAATAGAATTACCTATTATTATGGATAATAATACCTCTAGTTTTAATATTTAACCTTATAGTAATAGAATACTTTATAAACACAATATATAAAGTAAGAGGTTTAATAAGGCTAGAGATTAATATTTAGAGCTTAAAGTAATCATTAAGGTTAGAAAGTTAAGAATCCTTTCGAAGTTCATAGAACTATAATATAATAAAGTACTGAGAGCTAAGTATTCTATAGTTTATCGCTCTTCTGTATTCTTTACAATAACAATGAAGTTTCCCTTAAATCTATATAGCTACCTGCAGCTAGGAGAATGTAATAGCGGATGCTAATATAGATAATATTAATATATAAGAATATAAAGATATAAGATAAGAATATGAATTTAATATAGAAAGAGTTACTAGTTATTTATTATTATAAAGATTAATATAAAGTAAATATATTAGCTACTAGAGTTATATAGAGTTTAGGCGAAAATTTACTTAAGGTTAGCTATAGGATTTAGTGGCAGAGTATTATAATACTACAAATACATCTAATACAAATACAAATATATGTATTTATAATATAATACAAATAATAGCTAATCTTTGTATTTGTATTTGTAATATTTCAAAACCTAATATAAAATTAAATATAATATATATATGTATATATTATATTTATATTGATGGTAATATAATACCTATTATATTTTAATATCAGTATATAATACTATAGTAGTAAAACGTTAAAAGAGTCTTCTATATACTAATATTAAAGTTAATAATATTAAAGCTATATAAAGTAACTTAACAAGTAGAATCCTTGATTTCTATTTGTTATATTTTATTCAAATGCAATATATTACAAATAATGCAAATACTATTAAATACATGTATAACATAATATAAATACAACATTTTCAAGTCTATTGTATTAGAAATACTATTAGATGTATTTGTAATATAATATAAGTACAATATTTTCAAGTCTATTATATTACAAATACAAATATATATATTAGATATAAATCCTAATATATTATTAATATATATAATATATTTTTATCTGTAATATGTAATATGTAATATCAATATATTATGTATTTGTAATGTATTATATATTACTTTCTAGCATTCTGGTTAGTGGGAGTAGGAATGCTAAATTTATACTTCAGGAGGTAATAGATCTGCTAATAGTTATAGTAGAAAGTAAGCTATTAGCCCCTCCTACCTTGGAAATATATACTATAATTACTAATTTAATCTTTATATAACATCTATAATAAGTAAGGAGTTCAGATAAGTAAGTAGTTTACCTAACTGCAACTATATTAACTTTAGATTTCTATATTATATTTGACTATAATGTAGCTAACTATTATTCAATAAAGAAACCTAAATGGTATTAGTAGTCTAAGCTATTAAAAATAACTAAAGGCTTAATACTTAAGCGCCTGTATAAATTTACTTAATATTATATATAAGTTTACTTTACTAATTAAAAGGGAAACTATCCTAATATAATATTACTTCTTACTTACGTAATTTAATTATATTTAAAGGAAAGAAGCTAGTTAAGTATATTCTTAATCTAAATTCACAATTTTTCCCTCCCCACCTAAATAGTATAGAAAATATAGCTAATTAACTACTTACTAATTATGATATACCTCCAGTTGGAACATATTAAGTTTCCAATTTTATTAAATGCTAACTATAGCTTTAAATATACTTTTCTTATAAATATAACTATAAGAGGGTCTAATACAAAAGTCCAGATGCAATAAATATATAGTTTTATCTTATAGTAAATATAATTACAAAATATTATATTATATACTTTAATATTTATAACTTTAATGAGACTGAATTTATAATATCTTAGATTATATCTGGAATAATCATAATCAGCGCTAAAAGGTATTTAAATATAAAAATAATATAGCCTGGTAATTATAAATAGGTTATAATTATTCAGACTATTCGTTTATTAGGCTATAGTATTCTGCTATATATTATTATTTCAGGTTAATATTATCTCTCCACCTAATATACTGAAATTAGTCTTCTATGCAAATAGATTATTATAATATCTAAAAACGAATAAATAATAAATCAAAGACGCCTAAATTAACTTCAGCATTTTAATTAATATATAAAACTATATTTAAATAGCAGTTATTACCTCCTTATTATTAATAGGCATAAAAGTTACTATACTACTAACTTCAAGATATATTATAAGGAAAATGATGTTATTACCTTCTATATATATTACAACCTAATAGAACTGAGGCTAAGGTACAGAGCACCTAGCAGCTATAAGGTATTTTATATATATAAAGGGAAGAATATAATAGAAACCCACCAGACCACGGAGGAACTATAATATAGATTACATAATAATAAGAAATAAGTAATTACTCTACAGAATAAGTAATTAATTAGTAGATTCCCAAAGTAATTAGTAAAACCTAGTAATTACTAACTAACAGAAAGTAATTACTTTTTACCCTTAAATTAGTAAAAAGTAATATAATATTAATAGAAATGGGAAAACCTATAGTATTATGAACTTATATATAAGATAAACTTAAGTTTACTTAAAATTAGATTTTTATAGCTTTTTAGTAATTAACTTTATAATTATTCTTAAATACTTCTAACCTTATTTCTTAACCTTCTTATCAAACTTCTATCTAATTACTATAAGCCTTAAAAATCTAATTTCTTTAGTATTATAATAACATTATTATCTATATATTATAATCTTAACTTACTATTAATATACTTATCTCTATTAAATTTAAAACTAACTATAATATTTTAATTACTTCTATTTAGTAAGTTAACTTTATAATATTTACTTATTAGTATCTAGAAAGAATATTACTATATCTGTTAAATATTAAACTTCTTATATTTCTTCTAATTCTTAGGAAATACTTCCTAAGGGTAAATAACCTATTAGGCTTTTAAATTAGAAAATACAGAATATTAAATATTCTAGTAATAAAGAGAATAATATTACTAAACTTATATAATAGCTTCAGAAAACTAATAAAAATATAGCCAAGATATAGGAAATATTGATAGTAATACTGCAGAAGTTACCTAACTTCAGTAGAATCTCTATAATAATCTAACCTAGTAGTAACTTCTTACTTTTCAGTAGGAGGTTAATATCCTTCATATTATTACTAATATTATCCAGACTCTAGTTATATTACATAAGAAACTTAAACTTAACTTACTATAAGCTTTTAATAGACCTTCCAAATACCTTAAGAAATTCCTTACTTAAATTAAAGTCTATTATTAATTTTGTAATTTTAATTTTAAAAGTAAAGCTAAATAAGTTATTTATATTAGTTTATTTCTCAAGAAAAAAGCTTTTATATAATTTAAACCTTATTTTACTAACCTTTTTACGTATAAATAAAGTTACCTTCAGTTAGAAACTTAAACTATTTTTACAGACTATTATAGCTTTAAAAATACTCTAATCTTACTATTCTAAAAACCAGATAAGTAATAATAATATAAGTAAAGCCTTACAGCTTTCAAACTGAAAGATACAGCTATATACTATATAGCTAAATTTAGATATATCTATACTAAACTTAATTACACTAATAATATCAAGATCTTTATATTTTACTAAAAACGGAAAAAAGATATTGAAGATTAACTTATTAAATAAGATAAATCTAGTAACTTTATTATATATATCAAACTTACTGTTAAAATTAATAACGAACTTTTTAAGTATTACAGCACAAAAGGTAAATAGTAATAACCTTAATAATTTAATAGTGAATATAAATACTAAGAACTACTATATAACTACTAAAATTAATATAATAATTAGGAAATTAGATAATAGTTTACCTTATAACTAAATACATCTTATAACTACTATAGTAAATCTATAAATCTTACCACTAAAGCTACTATTACAAATTATAAATAATAAGATTTTAAATACTATAATTATAATAAATTAGAATATTTAACTAAAAACTACTACTTACCTAAATATGAGTAATGAGAATGATAATTTTAATTGATATCTAAATAAACTTAATAAGTTAATATTACCAAAAAGAAAATACTTTAAACCTCTCTAATCTAGATAACCTATTTGAATAATACTTATATTATATACTAAGAATCTAAAGATAATATAAAATAATACTCTAAGAATTCTTCTGGATAATTAGAATACTATATTAAGAAGATACTAATAATAATTAATATTAAGCAAAAAGAAGACTTTATACTGATGACTAAGTAAGACTGAATATAAAAGAATAAAGTAGTAATTTTATAGCTGCAGGCAGCTAAGAGAGAACTTTACTGTAGAATTAGTTCAATATCTAATAGATAACTTCTATAGAAGATTCAGTATGAAATTCAGTAAAAAGTTAATATCAGAGGAAATCTACTTCTTACTTAAGCTTTTATATAACGACTTAAAGTAAGTAATAAAATACCAATAAAAACCCTAGCTATAGTTAAATATAATAAGCTAAAATATAAAATTAGGAAATAACTTAATAACCTCTACCAGTAAGAATATATTAAAGTTAGTTAAGAAATCTATATTAACCTAAGTGACCTATTTAAATTAATTAATAATAATATTAAGTTAGATAATAATATTATTATAAACTTGGAATTCTCTATTTTATAGTAACCAGACAGTAATAAAGATAAGTAACTTAAAATTAAGATGATTCATCTAACTTAAAATAAGTAATTTATTATATTCTATAAGGTTCCAGATAACTAAACTCTAAACTACCAAAAAATAATTCTGTATAATATAGACTATTAACCTCGATAAATTAATTACCCAGCTTGCTAAGTTATTTTCTAAATATATTATATATAAGATAACTATATATTTCACTTTAGCAATAGATTTAATAGATAATGTTTCCTATAATAATTTAAATATAATCTAATTTCAAATATATATCTTAATATAAATCTACTATTTTGGGAACTTTAATATTTCAACAAAAACCACTTTATAATATTCACACCCAGTAAAGCCCACACTATAGTATATATAAATAATATTATCTGTAGATAGACAAACTGTAAATTAAACTACTGTATAGTTTACTATATTCATAGGGTAAGCAAATAATGCGATTAATATAACGAACTTTGGAATTAAACACTAAACACCAAAGATAAACTAACACCAAAGTATAGAGAATTAATATTTAGTAAGATACTTTAAGAAGGAAGAATTGCAACCTACCATTAAAAAGATAAAGTAATATTAGAATAGAGATATTATAAGTAATTAAAAAACCTAAACTTACCTACTAACTAAAAATAAAGGAAGGTATTTTAAATAAGATCCTTATATCTAGCAACAGTAAAATATAATAATAAATATCTTCACCTTAATATTATAGAAAATAGATATAAAATATAAGCCCTAACTAATTATAGTATTTAAGGAAACTTTATATTACTATAAGTAGTGAATAAAAAACAAATTTTATAAATAATAGAAGATAAACTATATTAGCTATATATTATTAAAGAAGAAAGTATTAAATATAGCAGAGATATTATTAATTTACAGACTATATACCTCCCTTTAAACTACTTTAACCGGACAAAAAGCTATATCTTTAATATAATAGAAATAGGTAATTAGAAAATTATCTTAGGAATCCTATAGTTATAGACAAATAACCTATAGATAAATTAAAAAACTAACTAACTTCAATAGAAGAATTCAGTCTCTAAGGACTCTCCAGATAATAGAATTCTATATAAATTAAATATAAGTCTAAAAGTATTAATATTTATTATCTACCTTAGGATTAAGAATATAGTAGCCTAAATGTTTAATATTATAGAAGCAGCAAGAGGTAATAATAAAATAGATTAACTTTAAACTATTCCTAATAAATACCGGATTTATAAAATACTTTTTACAGAGAAACTCAAAGCTAAACTACTGAAGTATATAAGCTATAATTATAAGATACCTTTAAAGAAGGGAAAAAAGCTTAAATTCAGCACAATCTATAAGCTTAATTAAATAGAAATAGAAGTACTTAATAAGTATATTAATAAATATCTTGAGAAGAATTATATTAAATATTTAAAATTACCAGTAGGAAGCTTAATTATATTTATACCTAAGAAAAACAGCAAGCTATAACTTTATATCAATTATTAATAACTTAATAATATAACTATTTAGAATTAATATCTATTATTTCTTATATTGAAACTATAAGACTCACTTTATAAAGCTAATTCAGTTATAGTTTTTAACCTTAATGAAACTTATAAGTTTATTTGAATTAAAAAAGGTAAAGAATAGAAAACTATTTTCAGAATAAAGAAGAAACTTTATAAATATCTTATAGTATCTTTCAGACTTACTAATATATCAAGAATATTTTAATTTCTAATTAACTATATAAAAGGGGCTAATAACTTACTTTCTATTATAATTATTAGTAAATATATTACCTCCTGAAGTATAACTTTAGCTTTTCCACCCCCCCTACTAACTACTGCAGCTAGCTATAAGTTAATTTAGGTTTAAACTTCTTATAGCTATAGTAGCTAGTATACCTACCCTATATTAATCTTTTTACAGATAATAAATAACTAATAACTTCTTCTATATTAACCCTATATTCTTACACCTTTATATCTTTATACATTTATACCCTTATATTCTTATATTCTTATACTATATATAATTTAAATATCTTAAGAGATTTAATTACTACTAACTATAGCTACTCTATTTAAATACTTATTATAACCTTAATATCTATAA
>MASP02000971.1:0-53636 GCA_001693025.2 Colletotrichum lindemuthianum | reverse complement strand
AAAGTAGCTAAAGATTAATTATAGTTATTACTTCTATATTAATAAAAAGTAAAAGCTTTCTCCTTTAGCTAAAAGATATTATTTAAGCTTATATTTAAGCTAAAACTAAACTTATAAGATATATTATAACTAAGTTACCTACTTACCTTAAAGACTAATATTCTCTAGAATCTATAATAATAATTATTAAACTATTTTATAATTTAGCTAAAGCTAATACCTGCTAGTAGGTAATATACTTAAAATACTATAAAGAATAATTATATATAGAAATATCTACTTATAATTCTTACCTTCTTATATCTTAACCTAATAATAGGGTGTTTAGTATAATTAGTATATAAACTAATAATACTCTCAGTCTTTCTAATACTATTGTTACTTAATAAGAGGATAAAGAACTAGCGAAAACCTTCTTTATAGTAAAACCTAAGATCTTCCTTATGAAGTTAATATTACTAATATTTAATGGTAGTATATTCTTCCTCTAAAGTAAAAATCTCCTTCTTAAGTAAAAAGGCTAAAACTATAAACTTACTATTATTAATATCCTTATAAACCCTGAGATACTCAAAAAGGCTATATTACATAATATATATATAAAGTATATATTATTTTAATTTACTAGCCTAAAGTATTCTTTAACCTCTTGTATATAATATAATAATAATAACCCTCCAGTAATAATATTCCTACTCTTAATAAGTATATTAAATAGTAAATAGAATATTTAAATTAAAAACTAATTTTTATCCCTCTTAACCTCTCTAAAATATACCTCTATACTTTTATAAATAGCTTCTTTACTAATAATATTAACCTATTATCTTAACTGGAATTTATAATAATCCTAAGCTAAAAGATAGCTACTAGCGAAAGTAAGTTTATAATCTAAGGTAATCTAGTTTATTACTTTTTAACTAAAAGTAAAAAAGTAACTAGAAGTATACTGAAATAGACGCTAGCCGCTTAGGCTGAAAGAACTAAAATAAACAAACAAAATAACCTCCCCTAAACCTAATTCTTCAGCAATAGAAAATAGGGGGAAAACTCTAGAAAAATATATTAAATAAAGTACGTAATATTCGCAGATCTACAGCGTAAAAAGTACCTTAATTGCAAAAGTAGCACTCTATATTATAAAGAGTAGTATAGTATATAAATTCTATATATCCTACTACTATTCCTAAGTCTACCACTATAGATATAAGCTTATAGTCTATATATATATACTATTTATATAATAACTAAAACCTACAGCTAAAACCTAAACCTATTATAATCCTCCCCTTAAACTTATAGTAAGCTCTATATTATAAGTCTAATAAAAATATCTATATCTCTTTAATTACCTCTATCTTAACTATTCTAGTATATCTTTCTCTCTTATTTTTTCCCTACTAGCTAACTTTATCTACTTATTATATATATACTAATAGTTATCCTAAAGTAACTTTTAGACTAACTATAACTAACCTCCCTATTATAGTAGTTATAAAAATATATAAATAGTAAACCTATATAGAATATTCTATTTAATTTAAACCTAATAGTTAATTTACTAGTATATAAATTATTCTTTTATATAGTTAGAAAGTTATATAAAGCTTTATAACTTAAGGTAATTAACTTACAGTAGAATTTACCCTAATAAACTAGAAACTAATACTAAAAAAGTATAATAAATAGATATTAGAGGTATTAATCCAGGAGGATTATATAAAGGAAATCTAGCTTCTAAACTTTACCAGATTACTACTATAGAGGTAGAATTAGATTATTAGAATTTACTCTAAGCTATTTACTATAATCCTAGCGTTATCTTCTTACACTCGAATATAATTAATTTTTATAGTATACTAAGTTAGGCTAATATTTAGGTTTATAAATATCCTCCTAATAGCTATAATAAAATATTATTAAAAACTAGTAATAAGTATCTAAAGTATTAGTAGTTATTTTGAGTCTATATTACTAATTATAAGGGAGGGTTTCTATAGATATTAGTATAAGGTCTAAAGTATTTACTAATAATTAACTTCCAGTATAAAACTAAAGAAACTTTATTTAGTTACTAATACTACTTATTAAATAAATACTATAGAAAGTTAATAATATTAAGAACTTTATTCTAAATAAAAACTCTAAATTATTCCACTACTTAAAAGTTATAGGTAAATAGATTATACTAAAAGTCTATAAGTGTAACCTAAATATTTACCTATAGTAACTTAATTATATTCAGTAACACTCCAGTACTAAGATAGAATTATAATAGTTAGTTTACTACTTTAATAAAGTAATTATTACTAAAATCTTTCTATATAAAATTAAAATAGTAGGATTTACCTATAGTCTAGTTAACATAAAGTTTACCTAAGATATATCGCTATTACTTATAAGAAATATAGTAATATCTATATTCTATAGGTTAGTTATTAGGTTACTTACTTCTCTCTAACTATACTTAAAAGAACTACTATTAGTATTATAACTACCTTTAGAATACTATAAATTAGCTATCCCAGTAAACTAATAGATAGTAGAGCTTCCTTATAAACTTATATAAAGAAAGATATCTAGTTTCTATAAGTTTAAGTATTCTTCTATCTATAGAATACCTTTAGTATTATATAGATTAATATTATCTTTAACTATATATTATTATATTACAGAGTCTTAATAGTTAATCCCTAAGCTTACACTATAGTAACTTAGGAAATAACTTTATAAACTCTCACTATCTCTATACTAATCTTCTACTATAAAAGGGTGTTTATTATTTAGTATAGATTTTATTTCTCTATTTAGTATATTAATAACTAACTTTAGTCTATTAGCTTTAAGAAAGTAAGGTTCTCTATTAACCTTCTAATTATAGAAGCTAGAAATAAGGTAGAATAACCTCTCTATATTTCTATTTCTTTATTTATAGCCTCCTAGAGATACTTATAGAGGCTAACTAATTTATACTTCTAGAAGCTTACCTCTATAGGTAATATACTAGATTATATTATAGACTGATTTTAATAGAGGGTTAAGCTTAATAAGTAGCTATAAGGTCTGTAAATATTTTTCAGAAGATTCTAATATTAGTTATACTTTATTTACTAGAATTAAACTTAATACTGAAATTAGTATTAGTATAGGTAGTAGTATAGTTATTTTAGGTAAAGTTATATTAAAGTATTTAGCTAGATTATCCTAAATCCACTATATCCACTTATTTATAATAGCTTTATTATCTTAATAATACTTTATATTCTATTTTTCCTATATTACTCTATTTAGTATTAATATTAAGTTACTGAATATAGCTAAGTGAAACTTTTAGGTAAGTTTCTCTTACTAAGTAGCTAGTATACTATTATAATTATAGCTTCTAAATAGAATTCTGCTAGTAATAAGAACCTCTTATATTTAGTTTAAAAAGACTATTAGTGAAACTTATTTAAGATAGCTAGAGGTTAGTATAATATAAATGTACCTAGCTATTAAATACTATAGCTTCACTCTACTACTTTCTATATATAGATTTATAAATATTAATACTAAAATAAACCTCCCTTTACCTTACTTATTAGATTATTATACATTATAATATTATATATAATCTTATTATTAATCTATAAGAAAATCTATCTATACTAAGATACTTCCTTATCTATAGAGGAAAAGTAAAATAATAAATTACTTTTACCTATATTCCTTACTATACTGGATTACTAATATCTAAGGATTCTTATTAGCTTTAATATTGTAAACTAGAATATTCACTATATTATCTTATATTACCTAGATGAAACTTATATTCTTAATATTTCAGATTAGTTCTTCTTATTACTTAATTTAGCTAAAAAAGTTATAAAAGCCAGGAAGGTAATCTGAAAGCTTATTTATATTTATAGTATAATTATCCTCAATTACTATTAGTTAAAAGTAATTCAGTAAAAACTTTATTACTATAATACCTCTTAGTTTAAGCTAGTAAGGAAACTTATCTATTAGTAGTTTAAAGTTAATATTAGAATTAGTAAGCTATTCTTTATAGATACTAGCTTAAAGAGGAAGCTAGTTATTATAGTTCCTTAGGTATTCTTAATAGAACTAGCTTCTAGAAAATATTATTAGTAGTAGTTTTATCTTTATTTTTAGATCTAGAAGTAGGCAGAAGGCTCTAAGCTCTATAAGTTACTAGTAATACTAATTAATACCTAAAGTATAGATATTATTAGGAGTAGGTAACTCTATTAGGTTTATAATATTATAAGGAAAGATTATCACTAAGTAAATAAAAGCTAGAGAGAAAATAATATAAAGGTAATTTATAGATCTAAACTATAAGATTAATAGAGCCTATAATAATGAAAATATTTATTAAAATAAGTATTTCAGTAAACTTAGAAAATTTAAAATATTAATATTAATATTAAGAGAGAGAAAGTTAAAATCTGATTAGAGAGTGAAAATATCTAGTTAAATAACTTATAAATATATAGTTTTTAATTAATCTACTTAAAAGATATTATCTTTGTTTTAGATAAAAAGATTCCTTCCTTATAACTAACTTAGTTTTTAGTAACTTACTAACTATAACTATATATTCACTATAGTAAGAAATATAAAAATACTTTCTCTAATTTTTATTTATATAATCTCTCTTCTTTATCTATAACTTTCTAACTTCTATTTTACTTTATCTATAATTAACTTTCTTCTACTATATTTTAGTATAATTACTTTCTCCTAAGTAAAAATACTAATATTTATTACTTATATAAACTTAGGAAACTAAATACTCTCTATATAATTTATAATATCAGCTATCTTATATTTCAGAAACTAGTAAGTAATATATATCTATAGGTTATAATTCTATTAGATAAGCTAATAGTAAGTTTCCTACTTATTTAGTATCACTTTATAAACTAATTAATTATTAGGTAATTACTAATCTTATATTCCTATATTTTATTATTCTTTAGAATAAATACTTTAAGGTTATATTTATATCTTAGTTTTAGCTTAATAAGGATCCTTAAATTATATAAGTAATATTTTAGTATATCCTTATAAGTTATTAAAACTATAAGAGAATCTATTTATATATTATAGAGATATTTATATTTTATTATTAAGTTTTTATTTACTAGAGTATTATCCTTCCTAATAACTTATAAACTTAAAAGATTCTAAGTTAGCTAGCTACTATATATAGCTTTTTTATCTAGAAGTATAATAGCTAGAATATAATATCTTATAGCTACTATAAAAAGTAAATTTATATTATATAAAATAATAAAACTAATTCTTAGATCTATAACCTCTATTTTAAGTATATCTCTCTTTCTAGAACTTCTTATACTAACTACTTCTTTTATAAAATTTAAGGAATCTGTAATTTTAAGTGTATTAAAATCTAATAGTAATAAGGTTATAGCTATATATATTCTAATAATATTCATTACCTAAATAGGAAATATAATAATCTTCCTATATCTAAATCTAAAATCCCTTAGAGTTTCAAGAAAACTAAAATCGTAAAAGTAATTTACTTTAATTTCTCTTACTTCCTTAATATTATTTTTCCTAAGTAAAAGAAAATCTATAATATTCCTAATATTATATTTATATATACTATCTATATTTTTATATAAGAACCTTCTCTCTAGTTTCCTTAAGATAAGCTACTTTCTTAAATCTAAAAGGATATTAAAATATAGTAAGAAATTATAGTTACTTAGTAGAAAACCTTTAGTTAAAATATAGAAAAATAAAGAGAATACTAAAGTAAAGGAAATAGTAAATATATAATATATTTATAAATATAAATAGAAACTAATCTTCTTACTATTTTTATCCTTTAATATATTTTCTTAAATATATACTTCTTCCTTCATAATTAAATAAATACTTCTACTTTATAAAGAAAAGATAAGAATATATTAGCTATTAAAACCTAAAGTTAGCTTTTTACCGTTTAAAATAGTAGAAATAGTAAAATAGTAATATTACTTCTATAATCTTTCTTTCTAAAACTTAGAGGAATACTCTAGAATCTAAGATTTCTAATCCTAAGGTAGAAGAAATAGAATCTCTGTAAAATATAAAATAGAAAAGAAAAAATAAATAAAACTATTCTATAAGTCTATAAGTTAGTATAAGGATATTTTAGATATTAATAGGTAAGAAATCTAAATCTTAAAGTAATAATTTAAAATATACTTCCCTCCTCTCTAGACTTAAACCTAAAAGATAAATCTTAAATATAGAATTCTTTAATATTAAATTAGTAATGTTTCTAATATTTAAGAGATATATTTATCTATAAATTAGTAGTATAATATTATTATTACTATTATTTTTACTAGAAACTATAAGTTTCTCTATATCCTCTTTCTTTTTAATAACTATTAATTCTCTTTTAACTAGAAAAACTATCTCTATTTCTAATTTTAGTTTAGATCTATAAATATCTAGATTAGTAGATTCCTAATATCCAGCTAGTATTTAAATAAACTTTTATAAATAGTTTCCACTATAGATTAAACCTTAAATTTCTTCTTTAAATAAAGTTACTAGTTTATATAAAGAAGAATCTAGTATATATAATAGTAAATAAAAAAAGCTTAGTCTATTAGTATTTAAGCTTATATTCTAATAATTTATTAATAGTCTATTTTATATTATAAACTAGTATAAAGTCCCTAACTTCCAGTCTATCCTCTTAAAGAATATTAGCCTAATAAGTATTAAAACTATTAGTTACTTTTTTATATTAATTTATAATTATTCTTATAGTATTCTCTCTATTTTTCTCTAGCTAAATAAATACTTTAATCTATAGTTATAATTTATCCTTCTTTATTTATACTGATATTTAATTTAAAACCCTCTATATAGATATTAGTATCTTAATTAATATAATTACCTTATATCTATACTTAAGGTAGAAGGAGGTATACTTTATTAAGATTTAAACTATTATTTAATCTGTAAATAATATTATAGATAGTAGGAAGTAAAGATCTTTACTATTATTCCCTACTATTTATACTAATAAAGTATAGATAATTAGCTAGTAACTAACTTTAATAACTTTATTAGCCTATAGATTATAAGTAGAAGTAACCTATTACTTTATACTATACTACTTATTAAATTTAATAATATATTATTTATTCTTAAAACTACTATTAATAATAAATATACTATAGAGACTATATTATATAATAACTTCTTCCTACAGAAACTTTATAATAGCTTTTAATATTACTCTATTTAGCTATTATACTTCTAGCTATTCTGTAAAAGTATCTCTAGCTTTAATAAAATACTACTTACTTACTCTCTAAATATCTAAATTAATATAGCTAAATAAATATCCTTATAGAGTAATAAAACTATAAAAGTTACTAGTATATCAGACTTAATATAATTAATAGTCTGAATAATATTTTACTATATTATAAACCTCCCTATATATACTTATTGAGTAGTATCAGTTAGCTAGTCTGTAAAAAACTACTTCTTAGCTATAATATCTACCTTTATTATATACTATAGTAATAAGCTTCTAATAAATTATAGAATTATCTTCCACTTACTATAGTATTAGCTTAAATAGAGTAGTAAAATAGGTATCAGCCGCTTAGACTGAAATAACTAAATAAACAAAATAAAACAACCTCCCCTAAGCTTAATCTTTCAGCAATAGAAAATAGGGGGAAAACTCTAGAAAGTATATTAAATAAAGTATACTATATTCGCAGATCTACAGCGTAAAGAGCGTCTTAATTATAAAAGTAACACTCTAGATTATAAAGGGTAGTATAATATATAAATTCTATATATTCTACTACTATTCCTAAGTCTAATACTATAGATATAAGCTTACAGTCTATATATATATACTATTTATATAATAACTGAAGCTTACAGCTAAAACTTAAACTTATTATAATCCTCCCCTTAAACTTATAGTAAGCTCTATATTATAAATCTAATAAAATTATCTATAGTATCTTAATTACTTCTATCTTAACTATTCTAGTATATCCTCCTCCTTTATCTTATCCCTACTAGCTAGCTTTATCTACTTATTATATATATACTAATAGTTATCCTAAAGTAGCTTTTAGACTAATTATAGTTAACCTCCCTATTATAGTAGCTATAAAAATATATAGATAGTAGATCTAGAGGGAACATTCTATTTAATTTAGATCTAGTAGTTAATTTACTAATATATAAACTATTCTTTTATATAGTTAGAAAGTTATATAAAGTTCCGCAGTTTAGGATAATTAGCTCATAGTAGGATTTACTTTAGTAAATAGGAAACTAGCAGTAGGAAAGTATAGTAAATAGATATTAGAAGTATTAGTCCAGAAGGATTATATAAAGGAAGTTTAGCTTTTAAGTTTCACTAGACTACTACTATAGAAGTAGGATTAAACTGTTAGAATCTACTTCAGACTATTTACTATAATCTCAGTATTATCCTCTTTCTCTCAGATATAATTAACTTTTATAGTATATTAAGCTAGATTAGTATTTAGGTCTGTAAATATCCTCCTAATAGCTATACCAAAACTTTATTAAAAACTAGTAATAGATACCTAAAATATTAGTAATTATTCTAAGTCTATATTACTAGTTATAAGGGACAGTTTCTATAGATATTAGTGTAGAATCTAAAGTATTTACTAATAACTAACTTCTAGTATAAAACTAAGGGAACTTTATTTAGTTATTAGTATTATTTATCAGATAAATACTATAGAGAGTTAATAATATTAAGAACCTTATTTTAAATAAAAACCCTAGATTATTCTATTACTTAAAAGCTATAGGTAAACATATTATACTGAAAGTCTATAAATATAACCTAAGTATTTACCTATAGTAGCTTAATTATATCTAGTAATATACTAATATTAAGATAGAACTATAATAGTTAGTTTACTATTTTGGTAAAGTAATTATTACTAGAGTCTTTCTATATAGAGTTAGAATAGTAAACTCTACTAATAGTTTAATTAACTATAAGATTCACCTAATATATATTATTATTACTAATAAGGAATATAGTAATATCTATATCCTATAGATTAGTTATTAAGTTACTTACTTCTCTCTAACTATATTTAAAAAAACTACTATTAATATTATAATTACCTTCTAAATACTATAAATTAGCTATCCCAGTAGACTAACAGATAGTAGAGCTTCCTTATAAACTTATATAAAGAAAAATATCTAGTTCCTATAAATCTAAATATTCTTCTATCTATAGGATACTTTCAGTATTATATAAATTAATACTTTCTTTAACTATAGATTATTATATTATAGAGTCTTAATAATTAATCCCTAAGTTTATACTATAATAGCTTAAGAAATAGCTCTATAAACTCTCACTATCCTAATATTAATCTTCTACTATAAAAGAGCGTTTATTATCTAATATAGATTTCCTTCCCTTATTTAGTATATTAATAACTAGCTTTAGTCTGTCAGCTTTAAAGAAGTAAAGCTCTCTATTAACTCTCTAATTATAGAGGCTAGAAATAAAGTAGAATAACCTCTCTATATTCCTATTCTTTTACTTATAGCCTCCTAGAGGTATGTATAAAGGCTAATTAATCTATCCTTCCAGAAGCCTACTCCTATAAGTAATACACCAGATTATATTACAGACTAATTTTAATAAAAAGTCAAGCTTAATAAATAGCTATAAAATCTATAAATACTATTCAGAAAATCCTAATATTAGTTAAATTTTATTTACTAAAATGAAACCTAATACTAAAATTAATATTAATATAAGAGTTAGTATAGTTATCTTAGCTAATATAATATCAAAATATTTAGCTAAGTTATCCTAAATCTACTATATCTACTTATCTTTATTAACTTTATTATCCTAGTAATACTCTATATCCTATTCTTCCTATATTACTCTATCTAATACTAATATTAAGCTTTTAGATATAGTTAAGTAAAACTTTTAGGTAAGTTTCTCTTACTAAGTAGCTAATACTCTATTATAATTATAGCCTCTAAGTAGGATTCTACCAATAGTGAAGACTTCTTATATCCAGTCTAAAAAGACTATTAGTGAAACCTATTTAGAGTAGCTAGAAGTTAGTATAATATAAGTCTATCTAGCCATTGAAAATTATAGTTTCACTCTACTACTTCTTATATATAAATCTATAAATATTAATACTAAAATAAATCTCCCCTTATCTTACTTATCAGACTATTATATATTATAATACTATATATAACCTTATTATTAGTCTATAAGAAAACCTATCTATATTAAAATACTATCTTACCTATAGAGGAAAAGAAAAATAATAAATAACTTTCACTTATACTCTTTACTATACTGGATTACTACTACCTAAAAGTTATTATTAACTTTAATATAGTAAACTAGAATATTTACTATATAGTCTTATATTATCCAGATGAAACCTATATCCTAAGTTTCCCAGATTAGTTCTTCCTATTACTCAATTTAGCTAAGAAAGTCATAGAAACTAGGAAGGTAATCTGAAAACTTATCTATATTTACAGTATAATTATCTTAGACTACTATTAGTTAAAAGTAATTCAGTAAAAACTTAATTATTATAATATCTTCTAGCTTAAACTAGTAAGGAAATTTATCTATTAGTAGTTTAAAATTAATATTAAAATTAATAGACTATTTATCATAGATATTAACTTAAAAAAGAAACTAGTTATTATAGTTCTATAAATATTTTCAATAAAACTAGCTTCTAGAAGATATTATTAGTAGTAGCTTTATTCTAATCTTTAGATCTAGAAGTAGGTAGGAGGCTCTAAACTCTATAAGTTACTAATAGTACTAATTAATACTTAAGATATATATATTATTAGAAGTAAGTAACTCTATCAGTCTATAATATTATAAGAGAAAACTATTACTAAATAGATAAAAACTAGAGAGAAAGTTAAGAAAGTAATATAGAAGTAATTTATAAATCTAAACTATAAGATTAATAGAGCTTATAATAATAAAAATATTTATTAAAATAAGTATTTCAGTAAACTTAGAAAATTTAAAATATTAATATTAATATTAAGAGAGAGAAAGTTAAAATCTTATTAGAGAGTAAAAATATCTAGTTAAATAATTTATAAACTTATAAATATATAGCTTTTAATTAATTTACCTCAAAGATATTATCTTCCTTTTAGATAAAAAGATTCCTTCCTTATAACTAATTTAGTTTTTAGTAACTTACTAACTATAATTATATATTTACTATAGTAAAGAATATAAAAATATATCTTCTAATTTTTACTTACTTAATCTCTCCCCCTTATCTATAACTTTCTAGCTTCTATTCTACTTTATTTATAATTAACTTTCTTCTACTATATCTTACTATAATTACTTTATCCTTAGTAAGAATATTAATATTCCTCACTTAAATAAACTTAGGAAACTAAATACCCTCTATATAATTTATAATATTAGCTACTCTATATTTCAGAAACTAATAAGTAATATATATCTATAGATTATAATTCTATTAGCTAAACTAATAGTAAGTTTACTATTTATTTAGTATCTCTTTATAAACTAACTAATTATTAGGTAATTACTAATCTTATATTCCTATATCTTATTATTCCTCAGAATTAATACTTTAAAATTATATTTATACTTTAGCTTCAGCTTAATAAGAATCCTTAAATTATATAAGTAATATGTTAGTATACTTTTATAAGTTATTAAGATTATAAGAAAGTTTATTTATATACTATAAGGATATTTACACTCTATTATGAAATTTTTATTTACTAGAATATTATTCTTCCTAATAATTTATAAACTTAAAAGATTCTTAGTTAGTTAGCTACTATATATAGCTTCTTTATCTAGAGATATAATAGTTAGAATATAGTATCTTATAGCTACTATAAAAAGTAATTTTATACTATATATAATAATAAAACTAACTTTTAGATTTATAAACTCTATTTTAAGTATATTTTCCTTCCTAGAACTTTATATATTAATTACTTTTTCTATAAAACTTAAGAAACTTATAATTTCAAATATATTAGAATCTAATAATAATAAGATTATAGCTATATATATCCTAATAATACTTATTAGCTAAATAGAGAATATAATAGCTTCTCTATATCTAAATCTAAGATCCCTCCGAACTTTAAGAAGACTAAAATAGTAGAAATAGCTTACTTTAATTTCCTTTACTTTCTTAATATTATTTTTCCTAAATAAGAAAAGATCTATAATACTCCTAATATTATATTTATATATACTACCTATATTTCTATATAAAAACCTTCTCTCTAGCTTCCTTAAGATAAGCTATTTTCCTGAATCTAAAAGAATATTAAGATATAGTAAGAAATTACAGTCACTTAGTAGGAAACTTTCAGTTAAAATATAGAAAAACAAAAGAAATACTAAAATAAAAGAAATAATAAATATATAATAGATCTATAACCCGTTTGACGTAATAGTTTAACGTCTAGCTAGCTCTTACCGTGTTGGTAAATACAGTAGGTTCGAATCCTGCGACAGGTAACTGCGACCGGTGGTTATAATATACCTTCCAGTTATGAAACTAAGTATAGTAACTGTAACCAGCTAGTGGTACCTGCTAATAGCTATTAACAGCTAGCGACCGTTAACAGCTAGTAACTATTAATAGCTAGTAACTATTAATAGTTAGTAATAAGTATACTAGCTGGTAATATATATTATATAACCTCTATAGCGATCCTTAAAGAGTAACTATAATAGATATAAGTCTATATTTTCCCTTTATAATATACCTTCTATATTTATTAGCTATTATATTAACTAACTATACTTACTGCCTGAGGTTTCCTCTATTTAAATAGTTCTTCAGCTTCAGCTTATCTATAGAGTTTATAAAGCAAAAGCTGACTATTAGGTATAACTACCTAAATGAGACCCCGAGAGGCAATATAATTTAAATAGTCAGAAACCTTCAATATAACTAAAGATAATAGATTTATAAATATAAATAGAAACTAATCTCCTAACTATTTTCATCCTTTAATATATTTTCTTAAATATATATTTCTCTCCTTATAATTAAATAAATATTTCTACTCTATAAAGAAAAAATAAAAGTACTTTAGCTATTAAAACCTAAAGCTAACTTTTAACTATTAAACATAATAGAAATAGTAAAATAGTAATATTACTTCTACAATCTTCCTCTCTAAAACTTAGAGAAATACTCTAGCATCTAAGATTTCTAATTCTAAAGTAGAAGAAACAGAACCTCTATAAAATATAAAATAGAAACGGAAATATAAATAAAGCTATTCTATAAATCTATAAATTAGTATAAAAATATTTTAGATACTAATAAATAAGAAATCTGGATCTTAAAGTAATAATTTAAAATATACTTCTCTCCTCTCTAGATTTAAATCTAGAAGATAAACTTTAAATATAAGATCCTTTAATATTAAATTAGTAATCTTTCTAATATTTAAGAAATATATGTATCTATAAGTTAGCAGTATAATATTATTATTATTATTACTTTCACTAGAAACTATAAGTTTCTCTATATTTTCTTCTTTCTTAATAACTATTAGTTTTCTTTTAGCTAGAAAGACTCTCTCTAATTCTGACTTTAGTTTAGATCTATAAATATCTAAATTAATAGGTTTATAATATCTAGCTAGTATTTAAATAAACTTTTATAGATAGTTTCTACTATAAGTTAAACCTTAAATCTCTTCTCTAGATAGAACTACTAATTTATATAAAGAAGAGTCTAATATATATAATAATATATAAAAAATCTTAGTTTATTAGTATCTAAACTTATATTTTCATAATTTATTAATAGCCTACTTTATATTATAAACTAATATAAAATCTCTAACTTTTAGTCTATCCTCTTAAAATATATTAGTCTAATAAATATTAAAACTATTAGCTACTTTCTTATATTAATCTATAATTATCCTTATAGTATTCTCCCTATCTTTTTCCAGCTAAATAAATACTCTAATCTATAGTTATAATTCCTCCTTCTTTATTTATATTAATATTCAGTCTAAAACTCTCTATATAAATATTAGTATCTTAATTAATATAATTACCTTATATCAATATTTAAAGTAGAAGAAGGTATATTCTATTAAAGTTTAAACTATTATCTAATCTATAAACAGTATTATAGACAGTAGGGAGTAAGAGTCTTTATTACTATTCTCTACTATCTATACTAATAAAATATAAGTAATTAGCTAGTAACTAACTTTAATAACTCTATTAGCCTATAGGTTATAGATAGAAGTAACCTATTACTTTATACTATACTACTTATTAAATTTAATAATATATTATTTACTCTTAAGGCTACTATTAATAATAAGTATATTATAGAGACTATATTATATAATAAATTCTTCCTATAGAAACTTTATAATAGCTTTCAATATTACTCTATTTAGCTATTATACCTCCAGCTATTCTATGAAAATATCTCTAACTTTAATAAGATACTACTTACTTACTCTCTAAATATCTAAATTAATATAATTAAATAGATACCTTTATAGAGTTATAAAACTATAAAAGTCACTAGTATATTAAGCTTAATATAATTAATAATCTAGATAATATTTCACTATCTTACAGACCTCCCTATATATATCTATCCAGTAGTATTAGTTAGCTAATCTATAAAAAACTATTTCTCAGCTATAGTACCTACCTTTATTATATACTATAGTAGTAAACTTCTGATAAATTATAAGATTATCTTCTACTTACTATAACGTTAGCTTATATAAAATAGCTCTAGTAAAAAGCAATTAATTATACAGTTAAAAAGTTAATACTTTATACCTAAAAGCTCTAAAATAGGTTAGGTTAATACTAAGTAGCCTCTTTAGAATTACTAAATAGTAAGCAATCTGCTGAGATTCATATAACTAAGTCTCTAAATTACTTAATATAACGCTAGGGAGTATCAGTTCTAGATCCAGAGTAGTACTAGTAGCTAGAGTAATATCTATATTAAAAACCTCCTTAATATATTATCTATCACTAAAGGAATAAGCTCTATCAAAAAAAACTTAAGTATCTACATCTGTAAAGAAAATTTACTTATTAATCTAATTATTAATATTCCCCTTCTCTATATTATTAACTTTATTAGAAAGTCTAGAAAGTTTCTAAAATAACCTATTAGCCTCTAAGTTTACTATTCTACTAATATAATAGACTTTAAAATTAAATATCTATATTAAAAATATTTAGTAAATAATAAGAGCTTCTAGAAAATCTAAAGCTATACTATTAAACTAAACTACTAGAATTTTTATATCTATCTCTAGTAAAAAATGCTAGCTATATAGATAATTATAAATCCACTTTAAAGTTTTTAATATATTTTAAAGTTTTTGCTTTCCTATATTATAATTAAGCTTTAATTCTATAAATAAACTACTCTTATAATAGGTAATAACTCTCTTCTATTTAATAAATTATCTAAAAACTACATTCTAGCTAATTACACTAATATTTATTACTAAATAAATCTAACCTCCCTCTTAGCTATAGTTAATAGAAATAAATATAGAAATATTATAAAGTTTATCCTATAGCTAACTTATTACTATCTTCTGAAAGTTAAGCTATTAAAAAGGAATATTCTTCTTAAGTAAATTATTAAATAGCTAGATAATAGCAGAATAATACTTCACTTAAACCTAATAAAAAATAGTAATATCTAGAAATAAATAACTATTAAAGATATTATAATATATTTTCCACTCCTTAATCTTAATAATCTTAAACCTTTTAGACTATTAGCTATATATTCTATAGATATAATTAATAATAATAATAGTTTTCTATATTTACTATAATTCTACTATTATAATAATATAGCTAGTAAGTTTAATATTTACTATAACTCTATTAATATTCTAAATATACTCTAGAATATATCTATAAATACCTAAATAATATAAATCATCTTCTTTATTATATATTATTATTAGCTTTTTAATTATAATATTTTCTAGGAAAACCTTATAATAGTTAGAAAGTAAGTTATAGAGGATCCTTATTATAATTCTTATAAACTAAATATTAAAATTAGTATTTTCTATAAGTAAAATATAATATCTTAGTAAGCCTAATAGAATTATAAATATAGTTAAATTCCTACTCTCTAAATTAAGAGGGATCTAATTATAACCTAAGAAAATATTAAGAAGAGATAAAAGTTTATATATACTGAAATCTTCTAAGAACTTATCTACCTTAAGTAGTAACTTTATATTTTAAATTATAACACTATTAACTTTTATAGCTAAATTAATAAATCTTATCTTACTATCCTTCTTCCTAATAAGAAAAAACAAATTTCAGTATATAATATAGTTATACTCTAGAATTCTATTCTAAATATAAATTCTAAAGATCTTAATAATATCTTTAATTAGTTCCTTAAAAATTAGAATAAACTTTACTTACTATATTTTATATAGGATAGTTTTAATTATCTATAGTAGTATTACTAACTTAAGTAGCTTACTATAATAGCTAAAGTTATAAGTTAAACCTAACTCTTATATTTTCAGAATTTCCACTAGAAATTCTTTCTCTAGCTTATATAAATAGCTTACTAAATTTATAATCTTATTTAGATACTCTAAAGTTAAATATTCTCTAGTATTAACTTTTAAAGACTTTAGTATAATTATATCTATAAATTATCTTTTAGAATTACTCTTAATAATTCTCTCTATTTCTACTTGTACTTTTAGTTTCTATTTAGAATTACCCTCTAAAGTTATTCTATTAGATAGTATATTATTAACTAGATTAATCTTCTTATCTTTTATCTTATATATTATATTAATATCTTTAATTAATCCTTCTTATATATCTATTACTATCATATATTTAGCTATATCTAGAAAGTTTTCTTCCTATTAATTAAATATAATATCTAATAGTACTATTACCTCTTAGTCTCTATAATATAAGCTTTTTTAACTTTTCTTTCCTCTTACTAAAACTTACTATACTGATAGTTTAGATTTATAAACACTATAGAAATACTTACTATTATAGAATAAATAATCTAGATCATATTTCCTAAAAGATATAATAATATAGTAAATCTCCTAAACTTTTAGTTTTATAGCTTAGTAAACTAAAATCTCTAAAATCTCCTAAAACTCCTTCTCTAAATTATTAATTACTATAATAATTTCTTTATTATTATCCAGCTATATCTAAACCTCTTCTAATATTTAGTTTTATAGCTATAGTGTAAAATCTATAAAATCTAAATTAAAGCTCAATAGTAGTATATCTATTTCTTCCTCCTTTTCTTCCTTATATTAACTATCTCTTTCTATAAAGAAATAGCTATCTATTAATATAGAATTATTAGTAGAAACTACTAGTTTTTCTCTTCTATAGGAAGAGAAAAATTACATACTTTTTAAATCTAATTAAAACTACTTATATTTATTATAATATTATAAAACGTTACTATTAAATTAAGTATATAGAATAATATTAGAATATTCAGCCCATTATTTCCAGACTAAAATATACCTATAATTTAGTTTAGAGTATAGTTTAATATTATTCTAATCTTAATAATAAATAAAGTACCTAAAACTAAATCCTTTATAATATAACCTTTAGGTATAATAAATTCTATATTAGAGATATAGTAGTTATCTAACTAAATATTCTCTATTATTACTCTAGTAAAATTAGTTATATAAATAATATTAGTAATATTATAGAGATCCAGTCTTATTAGAATTATATAGAACTATAGATTAACTATCTATATATATTTCTTAGAGATAATATTAATTATAGAGCCTATATTAATAATTCTATAAACTTTAGAGCCTACTAAGTCTGTAAATTAAATATTAATCTAGAAATATATTATAATAAAATTTTAAACTGTCGGTAAAATTATTATTATCTAATCTACTATAGAGATAATTTTAACTATAAAACCTACTATCTTAATATCCACACTATAACTCTATATAATATTACCAAGTTAGGTCTGTAAATATACTTCTCTTATATTACTAAATATTCCAGAAGGTAGTAAGGTTATTATTATTTATAGCTTAATATACTTATAATTCTAGCGTTCTATCTTTTTACAGATTACCTAACTCTACTCCCTAATTGTGTTATAGAGTTCTATAAAGTCTTTATCTATAGGAAGGAAAATATCCTTAATCCCTTTATTACTAAAGTAACTATCTATAACTATCTTTATATACTTATAGTTAACCTAAGTATATATAGACTAATTATGGTAAAGTATCTTCTTAGGAACTAAAACTTACTTACTAACCTTCTTATAATAGATATAGTATATAAGATTTCAGTTTTCTTTACTAGTTAGAATTATAAATATAGAAATCTTACCCTTACTACTCTTTTAAGTAAGCTATTAGTAAGATAGCTTCTCTATATTAGATAGTATCTCCTTATTATTAAATATAAACTCTATTACTCTTACGCCCTTAAATATCTATATAATTATGAACTCTTAGTATATAGTAATTAGATCTATAAATATAGTAGTCTTTAGCTTATAGAAATAATATAGTAAATAGTAGTTATTAGTTAGCTTTATCCTCTCTACTACTTTAACCTCCTTAGAAGTAATCCTCACCTAAACTTTTTCTGAAACTATATTAATATACTCTACTAATATAAAGCTAACTACTATAATATTAAAAACTATATAAATATCTTCTATCTAGCTTCCTCTTCCTTCTAAAACTAACTAGCTTTTTTATAGAATCTTTATAAAAATAACTATTATTAATTAAACCTAAGCAGTCTAGTATTTATCTTAAAACCTAATACTAGCAAACTATTATTATATCTTACTCTAATTATATTATTATAGTAAGCTCTAGAAGTTAGTATACTAAATTTACCTATAGAATAATATTAATAAAGCTACTAGAAACTACTAAAACTTCTTAGTAATAAAAAGAAGAACTATCTTATAGTTCGACTAATTACTAGCTTACCTATCAAAAATAATACTACTTTTAATTCTTTCCAGACTCTAATAAATCTATCTAATATAATAGTAATAGTTAAGTATATTAAAATAGTAGATACTCTCAGAAATATATTATAAAAGCTATTAGTATCTAAGCTTCTAGTAGCTATTTATCCTATATTAATAATATGGTAAAAAAATAGTTAATATAAATGAATCCTAATATTTATTATTCTGAAAGCTAGATTAATTCTAAAATCTACCTCCTCCTCTCCTAAAAAACTAGCCTCTATAAATACTACTATATTAAACTACTAAAGTTATAGTATAAACTATATAACTATTATAATTATTTAATTTGTGAATATATAATTTTACTATTAAACATTAAGCCTCTCTAAAACTATCTATAAACTTCTATAAGTTAACTTCTATCTTAGTAATAGTTATGTAGTTAAAACTTAGGTTTTTAAACTAACTTAAAAGCTACTTACTATTAAGACTAAATTTATCTATAATTATATTAATCTTCTTAGCAGTTTTTATAACTTTTAACTAAGAGGCTATATTTATAGAAGCTACTAAGGTTCCTATAGAAGCTAACTAACTTGTTAATTACTTAAGGAGAATCTAGTTACTTACCTATCAGACTAATAAATACTCAAAAAAATACTAAGATATCTTAATTCGTTAAGGAATCTTATAGTAAAAGTCTCTAGTAATCTCCTTAAAGAATTAAAGTAGGAGTTAATATAGAGAGATATAGATAAGATTGATATTAGGTAAAATAATATCTCTATAGATTCTTACTCTCTCTTACAAATTATTTATAATAATTAGATAGTTGATTACTCTAGATAAATCGTTAGAAACTAGATTAATACTATAGCTTATAACGTAAAGTTCCTTATTAGGGTTATAATTAGCTATAGAGTCTATAATATTATAGATACTTATTAGAGTATCTCTAGCTATCTACTAAATAAGCTTATTAGCTACTATAACTTTAATAGTATACTTATACTATATACTATAGTAAAAGGAGACTTTAGTAACTATCTTATACTCTAGCTTATATAATATTTTAGATATAACTTTATAGTTATCTAGGAAGTCAGAAATATTATTATCTATAAACTTAAAAGTATTCTTAGACTAAGAAACTATCTTTATTATTATTAGCTAGATAGACTAAAGTTTAGAGAGTATTATAAAATCCCCTATAGTTATTAGACAGTTAAGTAAAATATTAGAGACCTCAGAAGCAGACACTTAATAACTTTAATCTATATTATAGTTAGATAAAGAAGTATCACCTAATTCCTCTAGAGTGTTTATTATATAAGGTTAGATTTTCTTAAAAGCTAGACTATTAAAAGAGGGATCAGTAGTAGTTAGTTAGGAAAACTTAGAAGCCTTCCCCTTATTAGTATTTAACTATTCAGTAGTTATTATAGTAATTATTATATTTTTAGTTATTTTTTAATTATTAATATATAGTAATAAAGTGAATCTTAATATTATATAAGAGAGTAGCTATCCTAATTAAAATTAATCCCTCTAGTATTCTCTTTCTAAACTCCCTTAAATACTCTATCCTTACTCTTATATAAAGTTAGATCTATAAATCTATTCTTCTCTCTTAGGCTTTAATATTAGTAGTAAAAACCTATATTTTCTATAGTTTTCTCTATCTTACTATTTTTTAGTTATAATATATTATATAATATTTTTATTATCTTTCTATAAATCCTCCTATTTTATGAGTAATCTATTTCCTTATTAACTTACCTCTTTTTATATTATTTCACTACTTCTTAATAAGAGTTAAGTAAGTTAATATTATTAGACTTATTAGTCTCGCAAGATTTCCTTCAGCTTAATAAACTATCCTGGATTTTCTAATTTTATATATAGTTCTTCCTTATTTTCTTTATTATATTATTATAAATTAGATACTACTTTCTAAACTAAATTAGAAACTTTACTCTTTTTTCACAGAAAAGATAGATATATCTTTAAATTCCTTATATTACTTTCAGAATCTTTTATACTCCTACTAATTTATAGTTAAAATACAGCTATTATTCTTCACTATTTATTAATATTAAGTCTGCAAATAAGCTCTTTATAGCTATATAGAACTTAAAACGCTCTATCTATAAATCTTAAAATTCTTAGTATTATCTAGCTAGTTAAAATAATATATTATATTATAATTTTTGACTTTAACCTATCTAAAATAGTATAAGAGTACCTCCTTATCCTAATCTATAAGAAACTAAGAAGAAATATATCCACCTCTAAGTATTATTAGAATAAGTATCAGCCGCTTAAGCTGAAATAACTAAATAAATAAAACAAAATAACCTCCTCTAAACCTAATCTTTCAGTAATAGAAAATAGGGGGAAAACTCTAGAAAAATATATCAAGTAAAATATACTATATTTACAGATCTACAGCATAAAAAACGCCTCAATTATAAAAGTAGCACTCTAGATCGTAAAAGGTAGTATAGTATGTAAATTCTATATATCCTACTACTATTCCTAAGTCTGACGCTATAGATATAGGCTTACAGCCTATATATATATACTACTTATATAACAACTGAAGCCTACAGCTAAAGCTTAGACCTATCATAGTAACTTTAGTGAAAAGTAGTTAATTATATAGTTAAAAAGTTAATATCTTATACCTAAAAGCTCTAAAATAGATTAAGTTAATATTAGGTAGCCTCTTTAAAGTTACTAAATAGTAAGTAATCTACCGAAATTCATATAACTAGGTCTGTAAATCACTTAATATAGCGCTAGGAAGTATTAGTTCCAGATCTATATTACTACTAGTAGCTAAAGTAATATCTATATTAAAAACCTCCTTAATATATTACCTATTACTAAGGAAATAAGCTTTATTAAAGAAAGCTTAAATATTTATATCTATAAAGAAGATTTACTTATTAATCTAGTTATTAATATCTTCCTCCCCTATATTATTAACTTTATTAGAGAACCTAAAAGGTTTCTAAAATAATCTATCAGCCACTAAATCTACTATTCTATTAATATAATAGACTTTAAAGTTAAATATCTATATCTAAAATATTCAGTAAATAATAAAAACTTCTAAAAGATCTAAAGCTATATTATTAAGCTAAACTACTAGTATATTTATATCTATTTCTAGTAAAGAATATTAATTATATAGATAATTATAAACTCACTTTAAGGTTTTTAATATACCCTGAAGCTTTTTCTTTCTTATATTATAATTAAGTTTCAGGTTTATAAATAAACTACTTTTATAGTAAGTAATAGCTTTCTTCTATTTAATAAATTATCTGAAAACTATACTCTAGTTAGTTTTACTAATATTTACTACTAAGTAAATCTAGCTTTCCTCTTAGCTATAGTTAATAGAAATAAGTATAGAAATACTATAAAGTTTATCCTATAGCTAGCTTATTACTATCTTCTAAAAATTAAGCTATTAAAAAGAAATATTCTTCTTAAGTAAATTATTAAGTAGCTAGATAATAGTAGAATAATTCTTTATCTAGACTTAATAAAAGATAGTAATATTTAGAAATAAATAAACTTCAGAAATATTATAGTATATTTTCTACTTCTTAATCTTAGTAATCTTAGATTTTTCAGACTATTAGCTATATATCCTATAGATATAATCTATAATAGTAATAGTTTCCTATACTTACTATAATTTTACTATTATAATAATATAGCTAGTAAGCTTAATATTTACTAGAATCCTATTAATATTCTGAATATACTCTAGAATATATCTATAAATATCTAAGTAATATAGATTATCTTCTTTATTATATATTATTATTAACTTTTTAATTATAATATTATCCAGAAAAACCTTATAATAATTAGAAATTAAATTATAGAGAATCTATATTATAATCTTTATAAACTAAATAATAAAGTTAGTATCTCCTATAGGTAAAATATAATATTTTAGTAAACCTAACGGAATTATAAATATAGTTAAGTTTCTACTTTTTAAGTTAAGAGGGATCTAATTATAACCTAAGAAAATATTAAGAAGGAATAAAAACTTATATATATTAAAATCTTCTGAGAATTTATTTACTCTAAATAGTAACTTTATATCTTAAATTATAATACAATTAACTTTTATAGTTAAGTTAATAAATTTCACCTTATTATCATTCTTCCTAATAAGAAGAAAAGAATTTTAATATATAATATAACTATACTATAGAATTCTATTCTAAATATAAACTCTAAAAATCTTAATAATATTTTTAATTAATTCCTTAAGAATTAGGATAAACTTTACTTAGTATATCTTATATATAATAATCTTAATTATCTATAGTAGTATTACTAACTTAAATAGTTTACTATAATAGTTAAAATTATAAGTTAGATTCTATTTTTATATTTTTAGAATTTCCACTAGAAGTCTTTTCTCTAGTTTATATGAGTAATTTACTAAATCCATAATTTTATTTAGATATTCTAAAATTTGATATTCCTTAGTAGTGATTTTTAAAAACTTTAGTATAATTATATCTGTAAATTATCTCTTAAGATTATTCTTAATGCTTTTCCCTATTTCTACTTATATTTTCAGTTTCTATTTAAAGTTACTTTCTGAAATTATTCTATCAGATAGTATATTATTAACTAAGTTGATCTTCTTATCTTTTATCTTATATATTATATTAATATCTTTAACTAGATTTTTTAGTATATTTACTATTACTATATACTTAGTTATATCTAGAAAGCTTTCCTTCTTTTTATTAAATATAATATTTAATATTACTATTATTTTCTAGCTTTTATAGTATAGATTTTTCTAATTCTTCTTTCCTCTTACTAAAACTTACTATATTAATAACTTAGATTTATAAAAACTATAGAGATACTTATTATTATAGAATAAGTAATTTATATTATATTTTCTAAAAGATATAATAATATAGTAAATCTCCTAAACTTTCAGTTTAATAGGTTAGTAAACTGAAACCTCTAAGATCTCCTGAAACTCCTTCTCTAAATTATTAATTACTATAATAACTTCTTTATTATTATTTAGCTATATCTAAACTTCTTTTAGTAATTAGGTCTATAGCTATAGTGTGAAATTTGCAAAATCTAAATTAAAGCTAAATAATAGTATATTTAACTCTTCCTTCTCCTCTTCCTTATATTAACTATCTCTTTCTGTAAAAAATAGCTTTCTACTAATATAAGGTTATTAGTAGAAGCTATTAGTTTTCCTCCCCTACAGGAAAAGAAAAACTATATACTTTTTAAATCTAGTTAAGACTACCTATATCTATAATACTTTAGTTTTATTAAAGGTCTCTGACTATTTAAATTATATTACCTCTCGGGGTCATATTTAGGTAGTTGCATCTGACAGTCAGCTCTTACCTTATAAACTCTATAGATAAGCTAGAGCTAAGGAACTATTTAAATAAAAGAAACTTCAGGTAGTAAATATAGTTAGTTAATATAATAGCTAATAAATAAAGAAAGTATATTCGTTATAAAGGGAAGTAAATTATAAGCTTATATTTATTATAATTACTTCTTTTTAAAAGATTATATTTAGTTATTATATAATACTAGCTGCTAGTTAGCTGTATCTATTACTAGCTGTTAATAGTTACTAACTATTTATAGCTATTAGCAGGTGTCGCTAGCTGGTAGCAGTTACTATATTTAGTTTCATAACTGGAAGGTACGCTATAACCACTAGTTACGGTTGTCTGTCGCAGGATTCGAACCTACTGCACTTGCCAAAATGGTAAATACCAGCCAGACGTTAAACCACTACGTCAACGGGTCAATTATTAATATATAATAATAAAGTGAATTTTAATATTATATAAGAGAGTAGCTACCTTAATTAAAGCTAATTCCTCTAATATTTCCTTTCTAAGCTTCTCTAAATATTTTATTTTTACCTTTATATAAGGTTAGACTTATAAATTTATTCTTCTCTCTCAGACCTTAATATTAGTAATATAAACTTATATCTTCTATAGCTTTCTCTATCTTACTACTTCTTAGTTATAATATATTATATAATATTCTTATTATCTTTCTGTAAATCTTCCTTTTTTATAAGTAACCTATTTCCTTATTAACTTACCTCTTCTTATATTATTTTACTACCTCTTAATAAGAATTAAGTAAGTTAATATTATTAAATTTATTAGTTTTATAAAACTTCCTTTAGCTTAATAAGCTATTCTGGATTTTCTGATTTTATATATAATTCTTTCTTATCTTCTTTATTATATTATTATAAATTAGATACTACTTTCTAGACTAAATTAGAAGCTTTACTCTATTTTACAAAAAGGATAAATATATCTTTAAGTTCCCTATATTACTTTCAGAATTATTTATATTTCAACTAATTTACAGTTAGAATATAGTTATTATTCTTTACTATTTATTAGTATTAAATCTATAAATAAGCTCTTTATAGCTATATAGAACTTAAAAAGCTCTATCTATAAATCTTAAGATTCTTAGTATTATTTAGCTAATTAAGATAATATATTATATTATAAATTTTTAACTTGAATTTATCTAAGATAATATAAAAATACCTCCTTATTCTAATTTATAAGAAACTGAGAAAAGATATATCTGCCTCTACATACTATTAAAATAGATACTAGCTGCTTAGGCTGAAATAACTAAAATAAACAAATAAAATAACCTTCCCTAAACCTAATCTTTTAGTAATAGAAAATAGAGGGAAAACTCTAGAAAGATATATAAAATAAAATATATTATATTCACAAATCTATAACGTAAAGAGTATGTTAATTGCAAAAGTAGTATTCTAGATTATAAAAGGTAGTATAGTATATAAATTCTATATATCCTACTACTATTCCTAAGTCTAGCATTATAGATATAGGCTTACAGCTTATATATATATACTGCTTACATAACAACCGAGGCTTACGGCCGAAGCCTAAGTCTATTATAATACTTACCTCAGAAATCTACACTATAGTTACCAGTATAAACTTTATATATATTATTACTATATTTTTACAAAAGATTATAACTTATTATAACCTTCCTTCTATTTCTATAATTGTCTATACTAACTTATACGTATTATATAAATACTTTATAAAACTTAGTATTATAAAAGAGAAGAAGCTTATAATTAATATTATAACCCTAGGGTATTTATAAAAATATTAATAACTTTATAAGATATAGTAAATTAACAGTAAAAATAACCTTACTAATACTTTTACTAAGGAATCTCTAAATTATACTCTAGAGAGACTTATTAATATAAGTAACGTAACAGTTTATATAGAGAAATAAATTACTTATTCAGAATAAAAGGAGGGAATTTAAAAGGTTATTTAGTTAAAAGATATAGATTATTTAATTAATTCTATCTTATATATAGAAATATAATATACTATAGTTAAAAGGTAAAAAGAAAGTTTACTAGTATTAGTAGTATAATAGTTATAAAGCTATTAGGATCCTATAATATACTAACTATATAGTATATCTTAGTAGTAGAAACTACTACTATTAGTAATAACTAGCTACTAGTTATTACTAGCTACTAAGTAATTAGTAACTAATTACCTAAAGTATCTAGATCTAGTCTATATATAGCCTATAAGCTACATACTATAAATATTAATACTTTTAACTCTATCAGTATACTATATATAATAATATATATAATATCTCTTCCCCTAGTAAAACTAACAGTTAATTTATATTATTGTTAGTTTAATCGTCAGGATATCGTACGCCGCACGTGGTCTTATCGTATAGATGTAAATTAGTGTTCTGGTTATTCGTGGTTATTATTGTTACGTTTATATAGTGCGTAGGCTATTTAAGGTTCTAGATCTACAGCGTAGTAATTACTTACTAATTACTACGCCACTTAGCTACAGCTGGCGCTGGATGCTAGGTACCTATAGCTAGTAGGATACAGAAGGTATACTACTATATATATAGTAGCGTATATAGTTACTATATAGTGTAACTAATATTAGTAATTTTTCTTTTTACTATATACCCTAATGCCTATCTATTTATATAAAAAATAGTGCTTTTAGCAATCTACACCCTTTTGCCTGAATAATATTAAATACCTATTTATCTACTCCGCTTAAGTTATCTATCCCTCTATTTAAATAGTTATATAGTTTAAATTAATAAACCTCTTAAAGATATAGTTTAGAATACCTTTTATGAAAGTATCAGTAATATTATTATCTCTATTAATCTACTATATTTTATAGAACTTATAGTATTTATATAACTATCTTAACACTATAATATTAATTATTAGGTATTTCTCTTTAGTAGTACTAAGCTTTATAAAGTATTTATAAAATAAATATAAGTTAGTATATATAATAGTTAGAATCCAAAGGAATTTTAAGTATTTAAGGATCTTCTCAAATAATATAGTTATAGTATAGGTAAAATCTATACTAGCTACTATAATATAGATCTCTAAAGTAAATATACTCTTAGTAATTCTTTTACTTTTAGTAGATAAGTAGTATATAAAGTTACCTTAGAGGTTAAACTAACTATTACTAGTTACAGTCTCTTAGCTTAAAATTATTATAAATTCCAGTTAAAATAAGGGGTTAATATTATTAGTAAAAAAGC
The DNA here is from genome assembly GCA_001693025.2 of Colletotrichum lindemuthianum. Classification (NCBI taxonomy): domain Eukaryota; kingdom Fungi; phylum Ascomycota; class Sordariomycetes; order Glomerellales; family Glomerellaceae; genus Colletotrichum; species Colletotrichum lindemuthianum. Next base: position 25,845 of record MASP02000971.1, on the reverse strand, counting down.
TATTAATAAGAATATAAAAGTATATTTTAGAGAGGTTAAGTAGTATAAAGTTAAAACTGCAGTTGAATACTCTATTTAATACTTAAGCTATTTATTGAATATAGTAGTATTATTAATTCAGGATTACTACTCTTATACTATATATAAGAGGTTAAATAGAGCTTCCAGCTAGTATATAGAAGTAAGGTATACCTTATATATATATTATTTAATATATACCTTCTTAAGTGTTTTAAGTGTAATATATATATTAATAAAAGCTAACTTTTACCTTTAGTATTTTTAGCGTAAATAGAGGTAATTACTATAGAGAGATAGAATACCTCTATTAAATACTAGAAGTATAACCTCTAAAAGGATAATCTTTAGTTTCACCTTAAAAGAGGTTTTTTTAAGCTCCTTATCCTCTCAGTAAGAGAATATAGTATTAGAGAGATTAAAAATATTATTAGTTTATATATCTATAAAGCTAAAAATATTATTTTAAGTATATAAGATAAAGAGGTATAGGTTATATATAGATATCTCTATTTATAACTCCTCCTTATAATATATAGAGTAAGTTACCTATCAGTAAGTTCCAGCTTTAGTAAAACTATAAAGCAGCTTATTAATAATTATTATAAAGTCTAGAGAATATAGCCTTTTAAAATATAAGAATAAGTTAGCTATAATATATTTTATAAGCTTTCTTTTAGCTTAAGTATAAACTTAGGTAATATTATAAACCTATATTATTATATCTATATACTAGAGGAGAATTAAAGCTACAGCTAAAATTAAATACTAGCTACTTTATTAGACTATTAGTAATTATATTAAAATCTCAAATTTACTATAATCTCTAAAATTTTGTATTATAAGTCTTAATTTCTTATATAGCTTATTAGTATCTTTATTCTTAACTTTATTAATAATATAAAACTTAAAATACTTATAATCCTTATAGGGGATAAAGTTATATTAGATAATCTTTATAATATTATTATTAATAATATTCTTAACTTCCTTTTTAATTAACTTCTTAAATAGTAAACTAAATAGAATAATAATATTTCTTTTATAGAGATTAAGTAAGAATACTAAATCTAATTACGTTTTAGCTATAAAGTATACTATAAAATAAAGCTTCTAGCTGAACTCTAGAGATAGTAAACTAACTATATATCTATAAATTATAGGATTTAGAAGCTTTAATTCAATCTAATTTATTTATTATTATTAGAATAGATTACTAACCACTTAAGGGGGGAGGATATTATTATCTCCTGAAATAGAAGTAGTATAAAGTGTTAGTTATATATTTAGAGCCTTAGGGATAACTACAGATAAAATTAGAGTAACTATATAGAATTATAAGCTTTTATTTACTATTAGGTTACCTAAAGATTCTTAGTCTAGCTAATAATTAATATATAAAATTATAAATACTAGCTTCTATAAAATTATAGCTACTACTATATTATTACTAATCTCTTATTATTTATCTTTAAAATACTATTTTATAGCTATTAATTAAAACTCTTAAAAACTATAAAGAAGCTTAAGAATATAAATCTTACTATAAGTAATAATAAAAAAATATAGTTTTTACTAGCTTTTCTTCTCTTGCTATATATATATAAGAGTCTAGAGTAGAAAGATTATTATATAAAAAATATTAGAATTATTATATATAGCTAAAATAATATTAATAGTATATTTAGTATATTTATAGTAAACTTCCTCTATAACCTTCTATATAGTATAAGCTTAGGTAATAATATCCAGAGAGGGAGCAGAATCTTCTATAAAGTATAAATATACCCTAAAAATAAAAAGTATAAATATAAAGCTATTTAAGCTAGTAGTATTATTAATTATCTTATATATTACCTAAAAAGATACCTCTTAAGTAGCAGTAAGAAATTTTATATAGTAAATCTTATAAATATAGTAGAGAAATATATAATAATACTCTACTTTACCTATATTATTATATACTTTAATAAGTATAATATAAACTATTAATCCTATAGTTTTTACCTCTAATCTAAAGTCTTCAGATCGAAAGATTATATCTATATTAGTAGTAATAAAATTAAGAGAACCTTAGTAAATATTAATCTAATATACCTTAAAAGCCTCCTATATTACTTTTATTAATATATTAGGTAAAAAATAAGTAGTATGAAATACTATAGTAGTATTGATATTATAGAGTATATTATAGTTATTAATATAGATAATATTAATAATAATCTTAAAGTTAAAGTTAATATCACTCTAAATAGTAAACTGAAAATATAAAGAAGTAATATTATATATCTAGTAATAATAGTAGTATCTCTCGAGAGCTTTAAGAGTATACTATTTAACTAAATATCCTATCTTATTAAGGATATTATAGAGGTATATTACAGCTAGATATCTAAAATAGTAGTAAAATCTCTATATCTCTATCTCTATAAAATATATAGAGGTAACTATTCTCTCCTTATTAAGAAGTATCTATAAGTGTCCCTATTTTCAGATAACAAGTATAATCTTTTTACTTTAATAGAGTTTATTATAGATATTATTGAATGTAATACTAAGGTAATCTATATCTGTAAGATAGAGGAGAAAAAGAATATTACAGAAGACTATATAGACTATAATAATACTGAGAGGTATAAATATATTAACTATTTTAAATATTATAATAAAAGTAGCTTCTCTAAAGTATATTATAATAGGTTTACCTTATAGAGGCGTAAGGATAATAGATAGAATAACTAACTATTTTAATATAGTAAACTGAGAGTATCTAGTAGTTAAGAAGTTAGTAGTATTTAAGTTAAGTAATATACTCTAAAAAACAATATTTAAGTAATAGCTTTTAAGTATAAAAGTATATATAGAGGTAGTAATAATATCTATAAGTTTATTATTAGTAGTAATACTTTTAGTGAAAATATAGATTACTATGTAATCTTAGAGAATTCTAGTAATTTTACCTCTATCTAGAGTAATAAGCCTCTTACTATAAAATAATATAAAAAATGCCCCTAAGGTAGCTTTAGTAGAATAATCTTCCTTAAGGTTAACAACTATTTAGTATTATATAATAATATCTTTATTAGTATTAGTCTCTAGAGGAGTCTTAAGGTTATTATTAAGACTATTAATATTTTTATAGCTTATAAGGAAGGCTTAGTATACTACTATAAAGTATACTTTAGAGTTAGTAGTTAACTTATATTTATTATATAAGATATATTTCTCCTCGAGAGTATACCTTATAGACTAATAACTAAATTTACTATATATATAGTATTTTCAATTAGTATAACTATATATAATTACTAAAATGAAATAATAGCTACTTAGAGTATATAGTTATATATAAATAGAAGTATAACTACAGCCTTAAAAGTTACCTTAAGGTAAATTATATATATAGTTAGTCTAAAATTAATTTCTAGCTACCCTCTAGTAGTTATCTCTATTATCTTAGATATATTACACTTTTTAGATTAAAATAATATTATTTATAGTAGATCTTAACTAGTTATAAAGTCTCTAGGAGGTTACTATAAAGTTAAAGAGAGCTAGTTAGTATTCTAATATACTATAGTATATATTTATAAGTTAGAAGTAGAGGATATTATCTATTTAGATTTTCACTAGGAAGGTTTTTTAGATATATATAAGCTTTAATATTAGGAGCTTAAAAGCTTCCTTTTTACTTTTATTAGGATTTTCAGTTATAATATTTTAAAAAGTAATATTCTACTAATTAGAAAGGTAAAACTATTAATTCTTATTATTTTTAAAGTAATTTTTAACTTATTAGACTATTTTATTAAATATAAGGTTAATATTTAAGTTACTTAAATTATTAAAGTAAAACTTAAGAATATTACTTTTAAATATAATTAAAAATAGTTTTACTTATATATAGATTAGAATACTAAACTTAAAGTAATAATTATAGAAAATATAAATCTTTAACTTTAGGATATTATAGAAGCTTCTACTATATTTAATACTTTTATTATATAATTTTATAAAGTCTATAGTATATTTAATAGATATATTATTAAAAGGGGTAATAGTAGTAATATAAGGGACACTCTTAATACCTAAAGGAGTCTCAGCTGTAATCCTCTTAGTATTAGAGAAACTCTAAAATAGAAGAGTAGGAAGTTAGTAAGACTAATAGCTATAACTAAAACCTCTTATTACTTACTATAAGTATATAAACTAGCTGGTTAGATAGTAAATATCTCTCTTTAACTACTTATAGTAAGAATATTATTAATATAGTATTTTTAACTTTCAGTTAGATATTATAGAGAGATAATATAAAATCTAATTTAACTATTATAAAGTTATTAGTTTACTTTAGGAACTTCTTAAAGTTATTCCTAAAGAAGCTATAGTATTTATAAGCTTTATGAATTTTTTTAGTAATCTATAAAGTAAACTTTTTCTATTAAGTAAATTAATATAAAATAGTATAGATCTTATTACTATTTATACTAACCTTAATACTATATATTATAAGTTAGTCTCTAAACTAATAAATAACTTAGGAATTAGTAAATTCCTAAATCTTGATAAACTACTCCTTAAAGTTACTTTTAAATATCTAGAAGAATTCCAGACTATAAATGTCTAAGTAAATATAGAGAGCTATTTAGTATACTAAATATTTAGAAATAATAATAGAGTTCTCTACTATAATATTATTATAATTAATATTATAGATTCAGCTAAACACTATTATATCTATATATTAGTAAACTTTTATTAGAATTAGAATACTTAAAAATATAGTTACTATAAGTATAAGGATATTTTAGATAGATATTTTACCTATAGAGGTTAATTTAGATATTATTATAAAAGTAAGAAGAATATAAAATAAGGAGGGATTATTAATTTAGTAGGATCTATATAGAGAGAAATAAAGGAAAAGTTTTTAAGAGATTATATAGATCTCTTAAAAGATTAAAATTAGAGATACTAGAAATCTCTAATACTAAAAAGTTTAGTGAGACTCAAAAAAGAGGTTATTATATTTACTAAATATACTTTATTAAGTAATACTAAGGATTATTAATTTAAACTCCTTAGTATAACTATAGGGAATATTTTAGTTTAACTAGAGTGAAGGTTATTAATTTAAACTCTTTATTAGTAGTCTCTTTAAGAGATTAATATATAGTTTAGAGGTTTCTAGTGAAATTCTAAAGTAGAGAGAGTCTGAGGTATCTAAATAGTAAATTTTATAATCTTTCACCTTATATAGACCTTAGATGTAAAGTTTTATAATTACTTCTTCTAATATAATAAACTTTACTGATTTACAGTATAGTAGTAGATAGTTAGGTTAACTACTAATCAGTATTAATTTAACTATTAGGATATCGCGGGCTATATATAATCTCGTCATATAGATGCAAATTAGTATTCTAGTTATTTATAGTTATTATTATTATATTTATATAGCGTATAGGCTACATAAGGCTCTAGATCTACAGTGTAGCAATTACTTACTAATTACCACGCTACTTAGCTACGGCTGGCGCTGGATGCCAGGCACCTGTAGCCAGTGGGGTGCAGAGGGTATGCTGCTATGTACGTAGTAGTGCGTATGGTTACTATATAGTGTAACCGACAATTATTATTACTCTAAATATTTTAACTATATTAATATACTTATAGTTTTTAGTAAAAGTTTTAAAGTTTATATTTTTTTATTCTCTATAGTAGTTGAAGTAAACTATAAGTATCTTAAACTTATTTCTAATTATTTTAGCTGTCTAAATAATTAAGACGTTATCTTAAATTAGTAAAATTAATATCTTATAGTATAAATATATTTATTCTGCTAGTATATTATTAAATACTCCTTCTGCTATATTCCAGCTAATATTATAGCTAATATATTTAGTAATAAATATCTATATTTTATTCTTAAAGATATTATACTTCTCTCTCTAGTATATTTATTATTTATTCTATATATTTTGCTATATAATAATTATTTAACTTTCTTATAAAGTTAGTTAAATAAAATATAGTATTTTAATATTAACTAATATTTACCTCTAAGGTAAGTATAAAGTCTTAGGGGTCTAATTAGCTTTAGGTGTTTTTCTTTCTTATTAATATTAACTATTATTCTCTTAGTTTTTAGTAAGTTAATATTTATATAAATATCTAACTCTATTAGTTATAGATTTAGTATTAATATAATTCTTATTACGTTAGTTATATTAAAGGTTTCTGACTATTTAAATTATATACCTCTCGGGGTCCTATTTAGGTAGTTGCACCCGACAGTTAGCTTTTGCCTTATAAACTCTATAGATAAGCTGAAGCTAAGGAACTATTTAAATAGAGGAAACCTCAGGCAGTAAGTAGAGTTAGTTAGTATAATATTTAATAAATACGGAAAGTATATTATAAAGGAAAGATATAAACTTATATTTATTATAGTTACTCTTTAAGGATCACTATAGAGGCTATATAATATATACTGCTAGCTAGTATATTTATTACTAGCTATTAATAATCGCTAGCTATTAATAGTCGCTAGCTGTTAATAGTTACTAGCTATTAATAACTATTAGTAGGTACTACCAGCTGGTTGTAGTTACTACGTTTAGTTTCATAACTAGAAGGTACATTATAACTACCAGTCGCAGTTACCTGTCGCAGGATTCAAACCTACTATACTTACTAAAACGGTAAAAGCCAGCCAGACGTTGAATCACTACGTCAAACGGAAATATAATTCTTATTACTAATATTAATAGTATTGATTATAGAGAGAGTAATTTTATTATTAAGCTTTTTAATATAGATAGTTATTAATTAATAAGAATAAATTCTCTTACCTCTAGGCAGAGCATTAAGAAATAATACATAATACATTACAAATATATAATACATTACATAATACATATTACAAATACAAATACATTACATATATTTGTAATATATTAGGTTTATTTTCCTAATACATGTATTTGTAATATAATACAAATACATGTATTTGTATTTGTATTATTTGTAATATAATACCTAATACATTTTAATTCACATATATAAGACTATTACAGTAAAATATTAAAAACTTAATATATTTCTTTATATTAAAGTTAGTATTGAAACGCTAAAAAGAGTAATTAAATAAACAAAATCTTTTATTCCTACGTTTGAAATCTTATTAAAATAGAATATATTATATATAATATAAATATAATTACATGTATTTATATTATATTATAAATGTAAGTATATATATGGAGTAAAATCCTAATATGTTATAAATATTTGTAATATATTTGTACTTCTGATATATAATATATAATATACTATATATTAGGAATATATTATATATTAGGAATATATTATATATTAGGAATATATGATATATTAGGAATATATTATATATTAGGAATATATTATATATTAGGAATATATTATATATTATTTCTTAATACTCTAACTAGTAGTAGTAATAGTGATATAAAGGAAAGTAATATAGAAATAGATATAAATAGTGGTTAATATCTTAGGGTTATATATGTCTTTTTTACGACTACTAAATATTAGTATTTTATTTTATACTAATATCTTATTAGTTATTACTTAATAAATCAGAATTACAGTATTACTTTCCTAGTATTAATAATACTTTGAAATTAAGTTTCTCTGTTATAAAGTAATATATAACTATAACTACAACGGTTTTAGATTAGTTAGATTTTATTCCATTAATATAAATATTTACTTTACTTATTACTATAACTTTAATTTAGTGTATTATATTACAAATAATACAAATACGAATACATGTAATGTATTTGTAATGTATTAGGTTTTGAAATATTACAAATACAAATACATGTATTAGCTATGACATGTAATATATTACAAATACATGTATTTGTATTTGTATTAGATGTATTTGTATTATTGTAATGCTCTGCCTCTAGGAGGTTATTAATAAAGCTGGGGTTTCTCATAATTTCTTATCTGAAAGCTAAATATTCTTATCAGTTAATTTTAATATTTTCTACTATCTATCCTATTAGTATTTCCTCCTTAAGAATCTCTATTAGCTTTTTCCTTATTATTCTTTTATTTATAGAGAAGTATATATCTCTCCCTATAAGATAGTTCTTAAAAGCTTATATTAATATGCTTTCTATATTAGTAAAATATTCTAAAGTCTATTTTTTAAAGTTAATATAGTACGTTTCTTATATTTGATTAAAGTAGATATTTTACTTCTTCTATAGATAAATATAGTAGTAGATAAAGATATTATTAAGTATACTGCTACTAGTATTTATCTGAGGTTTAATATTTTTACTTTATTATTAAGGTATAATTTTGTAGTATATTTCTATTAGTATTTCTACTTCTATATATCAGAATAACTTCTTATACTTATTAATCTTAATTACTAAGATATTATTATAGGTTATATTCTCGTGAGGTTTGTTAATAGAGTTTAGGGAGAAAGATATATTTTAGGTATTAGGCTGGAAGAATATCTATAGTTAGTATAGCTTTATTATATCTTAATTACAGATATTTCTCTAAAAGCTGCAGCTTTAAAAATATATATATTTATTAAATAAATTATAATTACTAAGTAGATATCTCCTTCTAGTAAAAGCTTTATAAATATCTTCCTATTTCTAATTTTTATTAATTCAGTAGATACTGTTTCTTACCAGTAATATTAGTAGTAAATTAGTATACTTTAGTAGTATTCTTATAGAAACTTATTTAGAAGATAAAATCTAATTATTATTAAATAGTAATATTAATAAGATTATCATTAACTTAGCTTAATATTTTATTATATATATATACTACCTATAGTGAATAGAGATAATAAATAATAATATAAAAATATTATTAGTTATACTCACTTATACTATTTAGTATACTATTTCTTAGCTTTTTATTACTATAGAGGAAAGCTTTAAAAATAAGCTATAGCTATTAGTTAGTTAGATATATTATTTTACTTTTAATTTCAATTATCCTCCTCTTATATTCTTTCTTATTATTTCCTTCTCTTCTTATTTCTCTAGTCTTACTGTTAGTATAAATATTGCTTCTTTTTATTTTGTTTAAAGTATAGTTTATTAGAAAGATTCTTTTAATAGAAGTTTTTTAAGTAAATAGTAATATTATTAATATTAGTATTCCTTCTCCTTATGCTAACTACAGTATTTATTAGTTTAACCTATAATTACCTTATTATTATTATTATATTATTAAATACCTGTTAGATATCTATAGGTAGGAATAAGGAATAATAGTTTCTTAATACTTTCTGTCTCAGTATTAATTATAATATCTTAATAATTTATTATTCCTAGGGAATTCTAATTAGAATATTTCTCTACTATAGTTATATATAGAATATATAGGGGAAAAAGATTATAAGCTAATACTATTACTTAATTTTAGATCTAGAATATTTATATATCAGTTTATATTATTAATTATACTTTTATAATTATTTCTAGATTCTTCTTACTAGATAAAATAAAAGCTGTTTCTTTATTATTACTTCTATTATAGTTGAATCCTAACTACTAGGTAAGCTGTATTATAGGTGTAAATATATTAACTAAGGTATTTTACTTCTTTTATATAATATTAGAAAAGGGGGGGTTTTTAATATATTATTTTAGTTACTAATATATTATATCTACTATTATTAAGATACTCTCTTATCTCTTAATAGTTAAATATATATAAGATATTTTAAAGTAGTAATAAGAAATGGTAGTCTTATTATAGATTCCTTCCTTCTGGTTATATTAATCTTATTACTTTATCTTAATACTTACTATCTTAATTTAGTGTTAATCTTAGGTATTCTTTATTATATAGTAGATATAATATAATATTAAGTAAATAGGTTATTATAAGTTTATCTTTACTTCTGTTTCCATTATAGGCTTATTATTAATATCCTTAGAGTAATATATAGTTATAATAGCTTTAAGTTACCTGTTTCTATTTAGAAGCTATCTATAGGGTCTCTTAGGAGGTATTATAATTTTGTTTCTTTAGGTATTTCTTACTAATCTGCAGTTAAGTAGTAGTAATAAATATCAGCAGTAGTTAAACTACTAATCAGTATTAGTCTACAACTGGTAAATATAGTAATTAATTAATTATTTATAACTAGGTTGTAACTAATACTTCTATTTTATTATATTTAAATCTATATTACAGTATATATGTATATACTATATACCGTTGGAATTAATCTGTAGGATTATCTCTCTTATCTAATTAATCTAATTAAGTGGGGTAACTGGTAAGTTACCCACTACTATAGCTTTTACTATATTGGTGCCCAGTTAACCCGACAGAAATATTTAAAAGATTTTCTTCCAGAATAATCTAGCTGCCAGTATTAAAGCTATTTATTACCTTTCAGGAGTTCTTAAATAGTTTCTATAATATACTTCTAGTAGTAATAATATCTAGAAGAGAATTTATATTATACTAACTATATTATTAAAGTAATTAACCGTTCGTAAGATATATAGGATTTAAGAATCTATTAGCTATATTAAATATTAATAGCTATAATCTCTAAATAGTTACTTCTCTATAATTAAGAGAGATAATTTAGCTTAATATTCCACCGGTAATTTTACTTCTATAATTACTGAAAAAAGATAATATTTATAGCTAGAGAGATATAAAGAATAATATTATAGAGATATAACCTAGTCTCCTCACAAATTAAAATTATAATATAATATTTAGTATTTTTATAGTTCTTAAAAATACTAACTTCATATTATATTAAATATAATCTCCACAAGAAGCTTTTCAGAGAATTATAAGATATTTAATATCTTAAAAAATATAAACTAAAGTATTTAAATTAGAAATAAATAGGTTTTAGAGAAAATACTATTAAGGTTCCTCTATATAGTAAGTTTACTATATAATATTACAGCTATTTTAGCTAAAAGGCCAACTATATAATTACTAATATCTAAAACTTTAGATTCTTCTTAAGAAATTGAAATTTAAGATTATTTACTATTTAATTTTCTTTTTTATTATAGTGTTTAATAATTAGCTTTTATATATAAGTAATAGGTATATATAATAATAATATAAAAATAGATAGTTCCTACTATATCTAAGAGAGTATTAAGACATACTTAAGTTATTTAAATATTCCTTACTACCTTATAAGTTTAATTTACTTTCTATAGCCTTAAAGATAATATTAAATATTTTATAGCTAGTTTTACCTTAATAGTAAGCTTTAGAAAGCTACTATATAGCTTTTATGATAGCTAAAATAATTTTATTTAGTAATATTATATCTAATTAACTATAAACTATAAATATTTAATTCTAGGTATATAAATTAATTAGTAAGTGGATTAGTAAGATTATAAAATTCTTAATCTAAAATATCTTTATAATAGAGGAAATATTACTTACTACTTAAGCTTTATATATAGTATCTTACTATTTCTGAAATTATATTTTAGTTACTATCCTTATAGTAAAATACTTAAGCTTCGGAAACTAAAATATATTATAGTATAAAGTAGCTACTTACTTAAGATAGAGGTTATTTATAATATTAAAGTAATATAAGAAATATATTAATTATATAGTTAAATCCTTCTCTAAGCTATAATATTAGTATTTAAGTATATTACTAATATATTTAAGAATCTAAAATAATATATAGACTTAGTTTAACTACTTATATTTATATTTTTAAATCCTTATATTATAAAGATTATAGATAGCTATATAGGCTTTTAAACTCTTCTTTATAAGATTTATAATATTCTCAATATAAATATAGTTAGAGACTTCAAGTAGAAGGTAAACCTCCTTAGGGTATATTAGCTTTATAGGGGTAAATCTATTAAGAATACCAGAAGTAGTTAAGGTTTCAGAAGTATTAACTTTAGATATTTTAGTATTCTTTAACTTAGGAAAATTATATATAAGAGGCTATTAAGAGGCTACTAAAAGAAAGCTTCTTTTAGTATCCACTTTAGGGTTAAGATAGTTTTATAAATTATAAAACTTAGCCTCTATCTTAAAGAAGTTATATTAGGTAATCCACTAGTTAGCTTCCTTAAATTTTAAAATAAAGATATTCTCAGTAGATATTTTAGTATTTAAGATATATTTAGTTACTTTTACTTTATATCTGTAGTGGTACTTAAGCTCTTTACCCTATATATAGTTCTAACTGTAAAATCTACCTAGTAACAGTATTCATGCTAATACTAGCTTACAATTAGTTTAAACAGTAATAAAATTACCTATTATTATGAATAATTATGCCCCCAGTTATGATATTTAACCTTACAGCAGAGGAAGACCTTATAGTAATAATCTATATAGCGAAAGCCTCAGTGAAGCTAAGGCTTAATATATATAGCTGAAAGTAACTACTAAGGTTATAGAGTTAAGAACCTTTATAAACCTCTTAAAGATAACATAAAATAAAGAGCTAAAAGCTAAGTATTCTATAATTTATTACTCTTCTATATTATATCTTTATAATAAAATCAAAACCCCCTTAAAATCTACATAGCTACCGGTAACTTAGGGAGTATAAAATAGGTAAAACGATATCCAGCTATAACTACTATAATTAAGGCTATTAGTTTATTAAACTAAGTTTTATTAAAATTATCCTAAACGCCGTAATTAATAGGCAGCCTATAAATATTTAAAAGAAACTTATATAGTTATTCTATAATCTGCTATACTAAACTAACTATTTTGGAGATTAGTTATTAATTAAATAATATCCTAATAGTAATATATTATAGTAATATTAGTTACTAAATACTATATAGTATTATAGTAATATAATTATAGAGATTTTAAAAGCTATCTAGCTATATTAGAAGTATCTATATCTATATAAATATTATTTATATATTAGCCGCACTTAATATATTAAGATTATTCATTAATAAGAGCAGGCTAAGTTCCGCTATACTTATATAAAGCTTATAAGTTAGCTTATATTAGTGGCGGAGAACTTTTATATTGGGGGCGTAAAGTTTTATCTGGGGGGTAAGAATATTAAGGTTACATATATTGAGGTTATAATAAGTATTTAAATAGAGTAACTATAGTTAGTAGTAATTAAATCTCTTAAGATATTTAAATTATATATAGATAGCGTGAGGATATAAGGGTATAAGGATATAAGGGTATAAGGTTAATATAGAAGAAGTTATTAGTTATTTATTATCTATAAAAAGGTTAACGTAAGGTGGATATACTAACTGCTATAGTTATATAGAGTTTAGGCTTAAATTAACTTAAGGCTGGCTGCAGTAGTTAGTAGGGGGGTGAGAGGGCTGAAGTTATACTTTAGGGGGTAATATATCCACTAATAATTATAATAGAAAGCAAGCTATCAGCCCCTCGCTTTAAGATATATAGAATTATTATAATATATACTTTTTAGCCTGATAGCTTTTTAATATTATAAGACTCTTAACTATTATATATAATTAGAACGTAAAATCTGATATATATTCTATATAACTAAACGTAACTACACATACTGCGTGAGGCTTTATTTTAACTAATTTTAGTGGAGCGAGGCTTATAGAGACGCCGTAAGTACCTAAAACTTAAATAATATAAACTCTGCCACTTAAATACATTATTTCTAACACTAAGCCTCTATTAATTATATAATTCTAGCTATTCCGGCTTTCTATATAGGCTATAGAATATATATCCTTATAATTATCCCCCCCTTTAAAAGCCTTAGGCCCCAAAGTCTGTAAATACTATATAGCCACTTTTCATATATAATTTTGCCAACTATTTAGTGGTAGCTTGAAGTTTTAAATAAAGATAAAATAATAGATAAAGTAACAGTTAAAAAAGTAATTAAAAACAGTTAAAGAAATAGTTTAAAATAAGTTATCCCACGGCTAATTAAACTACAAAGCTTCTAATAGTGAATTAACTTAATTAGGATTTTAATTCTTTAGATACTACCAATATATCTAACTTCTTTCTATTATATTAAAAGCTTATAAAGCTTCTCTAATAGCAGGATACTAATATATAGCTAGTAATATAACTCTTTAGATTATAACTAAGGTGTCTAACCTTATTCTATTATACTAAAGGCTTTATAAAGCCTCTCTAACAGCAAAATACTAGCATATATACTAATAATATTATTACACTACAGCGTTAACCTCTTATAAGAATCCTCTTGGGGCATCTTTAGTATACCCTTAGTAACGCCCTTAATATAGCATAATACTAACACTCTTATTAAACTTCAGATACTATGAATACCTCTATATTTAGACCTTAGTAAGGAGAAGATAACTATATAAATTCTTAAAGTCTCTTATTATATCTTAGCAGAGTATTAAGAATAAATACAAAATACAATACAAATACAAATACAAGATACAAATACAAAATACAAATACAAATACAAATATATTACATATATTCGTAATGTACTTGCATTTTTCAAAACTATATGTGTTTGTAATATAAATATAAATATATGTATTTATATTTGTATTTTCTGTAATTAAATACAAATTATATTTATACTCTAAATTAATTAATATAATACTTTTTGTTGAAGTATAAATACTATATAAGTAGTTTGAATTATTTAATTTAACTTTAATATTATATATTTAATAGTAGTAAAATACTATATATTACTAGAATATTCTATAATATATTATATATAATAAGTATATTTTAATATACGTATAAATGTTAATATCATATCAAAAAGTATTTTCACTATACTACTTAATATATAAGATAAGATATAATATAAATAAAGTATCTAGATTCTAATATAGTAATATATTACTAGTATAGTAAATATAGATTCAAAATCTCTATATAAAATATTACTACTTATTTTTATTTTTATCTAACTTTAAGAATACTTATAATATTATAGAAAACAGCTATAAGTAAAAGGTATTTAGTTTTAGAATACTAGATTTTAGCTTTATGAAAAACTAATTCAAATCTTATATAATATATTAAATTTGTAATTTGTATTTAAATACATAAAATACTAATACATTACATGTATTTATATTTGTAATGTATTTCTATTTTAAAAAATACAAATACAAATACATGTATTTGTATTTTTTGTAATTGTGGAGAAAACACAAATACATGTATTTGTATTTGCTGTATTTGTATTTTTGAAATACTCTGTATCTTAGTATACTATTAGTGGTATTAGAATATATATGCTAATATTTCCTTATTATATTATAATATTACCCTCTAGTGAGGGCCTCCTTAGGGTATCCTTAATATACTCTCAGCAATATCCTCTATATAGTAAAATCTTACTAAATATTCTCTTTAACTACACTTTATATAGATTTTATTATAGTAGTAAGTAGCTATAGTATAGCCTAACTTACTATATATCTTATATATAAATATAGGTTAATTCTTAAGGTGAAACCTCTTTAATATTAAGCCTTTAGCAATATTATAGCCAGTAACCTTCTTGGCAGTAATAGTTACCCTTTTGGCAGTAAACTTCTTATTAATACTACTGGAAACCTTATAAAGCTATAATATCTTCTAGAGATACTTAGCTGCCAGAACTATAGCCCTCGGTTGCCAGTTATTAAACTTTTAGTATTATAGATACCTCTATATTCTAATCTTAAGGTACTAGAAAAAGGTAAATATATAAAACCTTAATATCTTAATAGAAATACCTAGAATACAGTAAATAGCTAACTATTTAGCATAAAGCTTTAGCGGTAATTAACCTATATACTGAAGTATATGAAGAATACTGTAGAGACATAACCTTTATATAATAAGGTTAGTTAATAAATAGCAAGTAAATATTATAACGGTAGCCTATAAAAGGTCTGGTAAAATATAACGGTAGTTGTATTATAATATCTGGAAGATATATAATAGCTTTATTATAGCCTACTAGATCTTCTATATCTTCAAAGCTTCTAGCTATAAAGTATAACTATCTTAAATTACTGTTAGTTAATGTTTAATTCTATATAGGATAGTATTCTTATAAAGAAGGCTGCAGAGGTAACTAGAAGACTTTAAGTAATCTTAATATTTAGAGGCTACTGAAATCAACGGCATAAGGTTTAGTATAAGTATACCACTAGATAGGTGTTCTGCTAAAATCTCTATAAAGAAGGATTATTATTTAAGAAGGTATATAAATGCCACTATAGTAGCTATATTACTTAAGTTACTGGTGGCTACTTATATTAATCCAGCTGGCATTAGTATCCCTATATACTTGCCGGTTATAAAGTTAACAGCTAAATTAATTACTTCAGCCACTTATATTAATATAGCTGGCGTAAGAATTACTATATACTTACCGGTTATTTTGGAGGCTATATTTTCGGAAAATGCATTTTCAGAGGCTATATTTGCAGAGGCTATAATTTAGAATATTATTATTCTTAATGTGGATACTAACCGTTTGGCAACTATTTATTATAATAAAGCTATTACTGAACCCCAGTTTTATTTCCTCAAAAAAGTAGAAGTTGAAAAATTATAAGAGTATAGCTAAAAGCCTAAGTAAGGAAAGGGAAAGTAGCAAAAGATAGATCTCTATAGATTATAAAATTTCAATTTAGTAGACTAACTAGTAGTAACTATAAGAGGATTTAATTCTATAGAGATCTGGTGACTTTGTAGTAACTCTAAGCCTCCATTAATTATATAATTCTAGCTATTCCGGCTCTCTATACAGGCTATAGGATATAAATCCTTACAAGAATTTATATTAAAGGCTATAATTTAATTATATTCTTTCATTTTACCCTATTAAAATATTTAGATATTCTATAAGGTAGTCTAAATAGTATTTTAGAGTAAAGTTAAACTTTAATAAGATTTCAGTCTATCTAGCTTATTACTCCAAGATAGATTTGAGATTTATAAAATATTCTAAAGTCTTATAGTTAGAAAGAATAGTAAACGATTTTACTATACTTTATAACTTTACTAATTATACTTTGAAATATAATATAACTACTAATAACTTCTTATTATAAGTAATATAGTTTTATTAGGTTATAGTTAGTTAGGTTAAATAAGAAGCTATTAGCTATAGAATATCCTCTTTATTCTTCCATAATAGGTAACCTTCTGGTATTACCTTAAACTAATTTACCTTAACTATTATAGGTATCTCTAAACTCTATGAAGATATAACTGACTTTAATATAAATATACCATTAAGAACATTAAATACCTTTTAGTAAGTTTTATTTCACTGAAATAAAATTTCCTTTTATCTCAATTATATAAAGAGCTTTATTAAACTAAAGAAGTAATTTACTAAATTATAGTAGAAGTTTATAAAACTAAGGAAGCCTTAGATATTTTAGATATTCTAGGGAATTTCGTACTTCTAAGTAACTTGACTTTTCTTAAAGTTATAATATATTTCCCTTTTCACCTTAATAGTCACGTTAAGATATTTAGATTCTTATATTGAGAATTTATATTTCTTTAGATTTAAATACAAATTAGCTGTTTTAGCTACCTTAGAATCTAAGTAGCTTTAGCTTTATAATTAATCCATAATTTACAGCTAAACATAAAGATATTATTAAGGTATACTATAGTATAGTTATTAAGTATATATGAAGGTAATTTATTAATATATTACTGAGATATAGTGAATTTACTAGTTAATCTGAAAGGTGTAACTAGTTACTTAAATAAGCTAAAATGCATCTGGAAGGCTATTTTATATTTATCTTCCTCTATAATACAAATCCTATAGAAAGCTACCTGGATATTAACCTTAGTAAACTATTTTACCTTAAAATAATAAGTAAAGTATCTTTGTAAATAATAGTAAGGGGTAGTAGTTATACATACTAATAATATTAAAAGTATAATAAGTAATCTAAAACTGCTACTTTTCTTCCGGCTTTCTAATTAGATAATATATAGCGGAGGGATATATAAATATAAGGTTAATATAGAAGACGTTATTAGTTATTTATTATTAAAAAGGTTAATATTGGGTGGATATACTAGCTTCTATAGCTATAAGAACTTAAGCTTTAGATTAACTTAAGGCTAACTGTAGTAGTTAGTGGGGTAGGAAGGCTGACGTTATACTTCAGGAAGTAATGTATCCACTAATATTTATAATAGAAAGTAAGCTATTAGCTGCTCCTAATAGTATTATTAATAATAATATTATAGAGATTATTTAATATAATTCTATCCTCTATAAGAATTATAAATAGTTTAAGTTTTATATTATTAATAAGGTTAAGAATAAGAATGCAAATCAGATAAATAAGAAATTAAGATTTATAATTTCAAATTTTAGAAACTATAGTAAGTTTAAGACTTTAATATAACTACTAATAAATTAATAAAGTAGCTAGTAGTTTATTATAGCTATAATATAAACTTTACTTTAGTATACAAATATAATAATATAACTTTATAATATTACTTAAGCTTATATCTAAGCAAAAATAAAGCTTATAAGGTATATTAAAGTTAATTTACCCTTATATCTTAAGAAGTAGTATTCTTTTAATTTTATATTAATTATTATTAATATTAGTTTCACTAGGGGAAGGTATATTATATATATTATTATATATAGTATACTGATAGGGTTAAAAGTGTTAATATTTATAGTATATAGCCTATAGGCTATATATAGGCTAGATCTGAATATTTTAGGTAATTAGTTACTAATTACCTAGCAGCTAGTAATAACTAGTAGCTAGTTATCACTAGTAGCAGTAGTCTCTACTACTAAGCTATACTATATAGTTAGTATACTATAGAGCTCTAATAGCCTTATAGCTATTATACTACTAATATTAGTAAACTTCCTTTTTACCTTTTAACTATAGTATACTATATTCCTATATATAAGATAAAATTAATTAAATAACCTATATTTTTTAACTAAATAATCTTCTAAATTCCCTCGTTCTATTCTAAATAAGTAATCTATCCTTCCATATAAACTATTACATTATTTATATTAATAAATTTCTCTAGAGTATAGTTTAGAAATCTTTTTAGTAAAGGTATTAGTAAGATTATCCTTACTATTAATTTACTATATCTTATAGAGTTCTCAATATTTGTATAATTACCTTAAGGCTATAATATTAATTATAAGCTTCTTCTCTTTTATAATACTAACTTTTATAAAGTATTTATATAATAAATATAAGTTAATATATATAATTATAGAGATATGAGGAAAGTTATAATAAACTATAATCTTTCATAAAAGTATAGTAATAATATATATAAAGTCTATACTAGTAACTATAATATAAATCTCTTAGGTAAGTATACTTCTAATTATCTTTTTATATTTATTTAAAACAATAATAAACTAGGTTACTTTAGATTATAAACTTACTTTCACTAATAGCTACCTCTTAGTCTAGAATTATTATAAATTCTAGTTAAGATAATAAGTTAATATTATTAGTAAAGAAACTATCTATAAAGATATAAAGATATACTTTAGAGAGGTTAAAAAGAATAAAAATTAACCTTTAATCTAAATATTCTATTTACTATTTAATATACTTATTAAGAATAATAATATTATTACTAGAAGGTTATTATTATTATACTATATATAAGAAGTTAAAGAATATTTCAGGCTAGCAGATTAAAATAATATATACTCTATATATATATTATTTAATAAAGCTTTTCTGAAGTATCTTAAAGTTTATAAGGATATTAATAATAGTAAGCTGATAGTTTTAGTTCTTTTACTTAAGAAGTAGATTTTCACCTTAGAGGGAGAGTATATTACTATTAAATACTAATAATATTAACTTTTTAAAGAAGATTTTAAGTTTTACTATAAGGAAAGTTTTTACTAATTCTTTATCTTCTTTTTAAGTAAAAATAGGATTAGAAAGACTAAAGGTATTATCAGTTTATATACTAATTATACTAAATATCTTATTATTAGGTTAGAATATAAGGAGGTAAGAATTATAGGTGGATATCTCTATATATAGGTATTCTTTATAATATTTTAAATATATTACCTACTAATAAGTATTAACTTTAGCTAAATTATAAAGTAATTTAATAATTATTATTATAACTTCTAGAGAATATTAATCTTTAAGGTAAGTAAGTAACTTAACTATAATATATCTTATAAGTTTAATTTTAACCTAAATATAAATCTAAATAATATCTTTTAGCTATAGGGAGAAGCTTTCTTCTTTTATTAATATAGAAGTAATAACTATAATTAATTTTTAGCTACATCTCTAAATTATAGAAAACTAAATAAGAATTATAAACTTCCTCTTATCTCTAAAACCTTAAATTATAAACTTTAATTTCTTATATATTTAGTTACTATTCTTATTCTTAATTCTATTAATAATTTGAAACTTAAAGATAGTATAATCTTTATAGAGAATAGAACTATACTAGATAATTTTAACTATATTATTATTAATAATATTTTATACTTCCTTCTTTATTAACGTTTTAAAGACAAACCTAGAAATAATAATAATCTCTTTTTAGTAGAGGAATCTAGAGAGAGTTAAATTAGCTTCTTTCTTAGCTATAAGAAAAACTATAAATTAATCTTTTTAGTTACCTTCTTATTAAGAGAGGTTTTCTTAGTTAAATATAGTTTTTGAGAGTTTAAGAAATAACTTTATATTTCTCTAATATTTAGTATATTTACTTTTATTAGAAAGTAGCAGTATATTACTTTCAATATAAGGAGCGAGAATATTATTATCTTCTAGTATCTCTAGAGTATTTAAAACTTTAAGAATAATAGAGAATAAGATTAAAGTAAGTAAAGTTTCTTAAGAAGAATCTCTAATTTTATTAATATTATTATTACTATACTTACAGTAGAAATAGTCTTATATTTCTATTAGAATATATAATAGACGAGAAATATTATTATTTTTATAATATATTTTTATAGTAGTTAGGTAGAACTTTTAAGAACTATAAAGAAAGTTAATATTATATATCTTACTATAAATAGTAAGTAAGTAGAAGAAGCCTTACTATTCTTTCTTCTCTTACTATATATAAATAAGAAATTATAGTGGGAAACTTAAATTTTAAAAAGTGTTAGGATTATTATAAGTAGCTATAATAATATTAATAATCCTTTTTATATATTTATAGTAAATAGTTTTAGTTACCTTTTAGACTATCTATATCTATAAGACTATCTCTAAGGATAAAGCAGAATCCTCAGTAAGTTAGAGGTAAGCTCTAAAGATAAGAAATATAAATATAAGACTATTTAGACTAGTAATATTATTTATTAACTTATAAGTAGCCTAGAGATAATATTCTTAGGATAATAATAAATACTCTTAGTAGTAGATCTTACATATATAATAGAGGAAAGTATAGTAATATTCTACCTTATTAATACTATTATAAACCTTAATAGATATAATTCTAATAGTAAAGTTTATTATTTTAGCTTCTAAATAAAAGTCTTGAGATTAGAAATTTATTCTAATATTAGTAAAGATACAATTAGGTAAACCTAAGTAAGTATTAATTTAGTATATTTTAAGAACTTTCTATATTAATTTTACTGAAGTATTAAGTAGGAAATAGGTAGTATTAAAAATTATAACTATAGTAATAATATAGAGAATAGAGTAGTTATCCTTAAAGTAAAACATATTCATAATAACTTTAAAGTTAAAGTTAATATTATTATAGAGGGTAAATCTGAATTAAGAGGAGGTAGTGTTATATATCTAGTATTAGTAGTAGTATTTTTCGAGAGTTATAAAAACTTCTTAATTAACTAGATATCTAGCTTTATAGAGAATTTCTTAAAGATATATAATAGATAGATATCTAAAGTGATAATAGAGTTTTTAGATTTTTAATCTCTATTAAATATAAGGAAGTAAATATCTCCTCCTTATTTAATAATATTTATAGATATTTCTATTTATTTTTAATTAGAATAGCTTTCTCATTTTAATATATTTAGTTACAGATATTATCGAAAGTAATATGAAGATAATTTATATTAGTAAAATATAATAGAAATAGAATCTTATAAGAAACTATATAGAATATTATTATATTAAGTAATATAGATATATTAACTATACTTATTATCTTTATAGATTTACCTCCTCTAAGATAAATAGAAACTAATTTTCCTCTAGAAGGTTTTAAGAGAATAGAGGAAAGGATAGTTTATTTTAAAATATTAAACTAGAAGTAGCTAACTATAAAGTAACTAATTATAACTTAATTAGGTAAAACTTCTTAGAAAACTATATCTAAATAGTATCTTTTAAGAATAAATATAGATACTAAAATAGTAACCTTCTTAGTTATATTATTTTCTTTTATTAGAATATAAATTACTACTTAATTTTAGAAGACTTTTATAATCCTTTAGTTATTAAGAAGTATAGATTATTCCTTAAAGTAAAAAGTTATAAAGTTATTTAAAAAGTTACCTAGAGAACTTAATATTTTAGATTAATCTTTAAACTAATAGTTTTAGAAGTAATATACTACTATATTATCTTCAATAGTAGTTTTATAAATATCTCTAAAGTTATTATTTAAGTTTTCTACTTTCTTATATTATATAAGAAAGTAGTAATATATAGATACTAATATATTTATTATATAGAAGTTAGATTTATATTAGTTATAGAAGTTTCTTTTCTTCTTGAGAGAGTATTTTATTAACTAGTAACTAGATTTACTATATATATAGTATATTATATTAAATTAGCTGCGTGGGGTAGTAGAAGTTAAGTAATATTCTCTTCTAAATAATACTTAGAAGTATCCTTAATAACTATATGTATATTCTTAGTAAAAGCTCTAAGGTAAGTTATATATCCAGTTAGTTTAATATCAATTTATATTAATTAATAAGGATCCCTTAAGGTTATTAGTATCTTTAAGTATATATTAAGATATTATAGGAGGAAGGTTTATAGTAATATTTATAGTAGATTATAACTAATTATAAACTTCCTAATATACTACTAGAAAGCTAAAGAGCGTTAATTAGTATTCTAATACTTCTTAATATATATTTAAGAGGGATTTGAGAGGCTAAGATTAGTGTATTATTTAAGAGGGAAGGTTCTCTAAATATATATTAGTTTAGTAAAAAAGATCTTGAATACCTCCTTTCTTATCTTATTTTAGTTATTAGTAATAATACTTCTAAATATTATATTATATTAGTTAGTAAGGTAAACTTATTAACTCTTTTTACTTTTAAAGTAGTTTTTCATATAGAAAGCTATATTATAAAATATTATAGATTTAAGGAAATTACTAAGTTAGTTAAAGTAGTATTTCAGGATTTAGTCTTTTAATATAATTAAGAAGACTTTAGTCTATATATAGTTAGATATATCTAACTTTAGATAATAGTCTCTAAATGTATAGATTTTAATTTAAAAATATTATAGAAGGTTCCTCTATATTGTATCTTAAAGTTATATATTTTTATAAGATTAGTTATATTTCTAGCTATTAGTATATCTATAGGGAGAGATTTAGTCTCTTAATAATTCTTTATAAAATTAATATATAGGGGAGATATTATAGGAGGTAAAGTAGAAGGTTTATACTATTAGTTTTAGTTATAAGAAGGTTATTAGTTTTATTAATTTTGAAAGTCTTATTATTTAAATTATTCTTTTTACTGAGGGATTATATTTATTATTAATAATAGTAGATTAATTATAGATCTCTCTATTTACTAAGATACTCCTTAGGATTTATATCTTAAAGTAGCTGGATAAATATTAAATTTTATAAGATCTTAATAAGTTACTTTTTATTATTACTTTCAGAAAGTAAAATATATCTACTAAGTAAAGATAATATTATTAAGGAAATTTAATTAGTTATTAATAAATATCTTAAAGTTCTGTAACTTTATAATTATTTCTTAGAATTCTTCCTTAGTCTATAAGATAAATTTATTTTACCTTATTAGATTTATAAAGATTTAGTAGATTCTTTTACTTTTTATATTTATTTTAATATTATAGATAAGGAGAGTATTCTATAAATACTAAAGTATTTATTTATCTATAATAATCTATACTTCCTCTAGTTACTTCTTAAAGTTATTTTTGAAAAGGTTTAGGAAGTTTCTACTAAAGATATAATTATATATATATATTACTATAATCTATACTATTTAGTTATTTATTTAGTTATTAATTTAGTTAGAATTATATTTTATAATAAAATTAAATACGTTTTATTTACTGAAGATCTTACTACTAAGAAGAAGCTTTAGTTTCATTAGTATTCTTACTTTTAAAGAAGTTATATTACTTATTATACTGAGGTTTTTAAAAAGCTTTCTAAGAAGTTCTATTAGTTTAGATATTTTACTTATTATATCCTAACTATAGGGGAATTATAAAAAGATATAGATTAGAAGAGAGAAGAAGGGAGAAAATAGAAAATTCTATTTTTATTTTTTACTAATTCTATTTAGTAGTATTATATAATTAAAATTTAATTTTAGAGAGGAGGACCATCTATTAATTTAGTAAAGAAAGAGAGAGAAACAAGTAGAAAGATATAAGGAAGAAAAAGAGAAATATAAGGAAATTTAGAGAGATTTAGAATACTATAAATTTGTTTACTATAGAAGTTTAGTAAATTTTATAATAAAGGTATTTAATAAATATATTTATATAAAGTATATTTAGAATTACTTCTGTAAGTTAATTTTAAGCATAAGTAGATATCTAGCTACTAGAATTAAGATATATTAATATAATTATTAATAAGATATTACCTTATATTAAGTTAAGTAAGAGATTATTATTCAAAATATATAAATAGATCAAGAGATTAGTAACCTTACTTTAAGTTAAACTTGATAATATTCTATTACTATTTCTACCTAAATAAGCTTTACTAATCTATAGTAAATATGAATAGTAAGATTAACTACTAATTAGTATTAGTTTCACTAGGGAAAAGTATATTATATATATTATTATATATAGTATACTAATAAAGTTAAAGATATTAATATTTATAGTATATAGCCTATAGGTTATATATAAGCTAGATCTAAATACCTTAGGGAATTAGTTACTAATTACCTAGCAGCTAGTGATAATTAGTAGCTAGTTATTACTAGTAGTAGTAGTTTCTGCTACTAGGTTACACTATATAGTTAGTATACTGTGGGATTATAATAGCCCCATAGCTATTACGCTACTAATAATTAAGCTACTTTATAGCTTTACTGAGACTGAAATCTACTAGTAGGTAGCTTACTTTATATATTATAAGAAGTAATTATGAATAGAGATATTAATATATAATCTATACTTCCTTATTTTATATACTTTAATTTTTCTTTAGCTTTATGAATATATAGTAATAATATTTACAGTTTCTCTAATATAATATCCTATTACTAAGAGAATAAAAAGCTTAAAAAAGTTGTATTTAAGATAAAGCTAAATATTATATTTTTTAGAGACTATATTTCTTATATTTAATAAAGATAATCTATTTTTCTATAGTAATTACTTCTACCTATACTAAATATACTAAAGGTAAAAGCTAAGGTTTATTAATATATACACTATATTTAAAGTATTTAAAAAGATAAATATTAAGTAATATATATAGAGTATATCTTACCTCTATCATAAGTATTAAGAATGAATACAAAATAAAATACAAATACAAAATACAAATACAAAATACAAATACAAAATACAAATACAAAATACA
>MASP02000969.1:0-25651 GCA_001693025.2 Colletotrichum lindemuthianum | reverse complement strand
TAAGATTAGTTTTAAAGTATCTCTTTATAATAAAGCAGTTTTTATATTTAATATTACTCCTAATAAAAGTAAATATTTAGCTATCTTAGTTTATTATGTTAATAATATACTATTAGGGGCTAATAATTCTACTATTTTAGAGTATATATATAGTAATCTAAAAAAAATAAACAAAATCTAAAGTTTAGGAGAACTTAATATTTTCTTAGGTAATAATTTAGGTATTAATAGAACGAATAAGGTTATAGAAATAAATCAATTTAAATATACGAATAAACTTCTTACTATATTGAATAAAAAAGATCTCTATAGTTTTAATATACTTATAGATAATAAATTTAAATTCTTTAAAAATAAGGATAGTATTTTTAAGTAAGAGATATTAGAATATTAAAAAGAAGTAGGGGTTTTATTATATTTAGTTTTAAAAACTAGACTAGATATTACCTTAGCTGTTACTATTTACTTAAGATTTTCTTTAAATCTGTCCAGAGAATATTTTATTACTCTTAATAGGATATAGGGTTACTTAAAAAAGAATCCTAATTATTAGTTAATTTATAACTATAATAATATTAATATCTTTAATTTTTTTGGGTTTATAGATTCAGATTAGGTAAGAGATATTAATAATAGAAAGTCCACTTTAGCTTATATATTTTATCTGGATTTTTATAATATTATTAGCTATAGTTTAACTAAGTAAAAATAGTATCTTTATCTACTTATAAAGCTAAATATATAACTTTAGTAGATACTGCTAAAAACGCTATTTACTTATTTGTTAATTATAATTTTATTAATATATTTTTAGGATTTAGAGTTATTAATAAGTTTATTATCTTTATTGATAAATAATTAGCTAAAAAGCTTACTGAAAATACTGAATTCTATAAAAAAGCTAAGTATATTGATATTTATTATTATTATATTAGAGATCTTATTAGAGATAATAAGATAACACTTTACTATATTAATATAAATAATAATATTGCTGATTTTTTAACTAAGCCCTTAAGCTAAGTTAAATTTAACAATATTATTAAGAGGATTATATAGAAGAATTTTAAGAATAATATTCTACCCTCTAATAAAGAAAATAATATTAATTATCTATTTTCTAAAGAATAATCTTTTCCTTTTTACCTATATAAAATACTAAGCTTTTTTAGATTTTTCTTTCTTCTTGAAGTTTTTTCTTCTATATTTTTATAGTTTTAGGTTTTTTAGACTCTTATTTTCTCTATTTCTCCTATATAGCTTTTAGAGTTTTTACTACTTCTTTTAACTGCCTTTTAAGTTATAAAAGATATTTATCTTATTTACCTTATAGGGGGATATTAGAGTTATAGCTATTTTGCTATTACTCTTTTTATTCTAAATACTCTCTATTAGGTAAACAAGGGTTAAGTATTATACTTTACTCTTATAACTCTATATTTTCTATTTATTCTAGTAAATTAATTATTAGAGTTAAGGTTATATAAATTTTATTAACTATACTCTAAATTAGTTAAACGTTGATACTAGAAAGTTTGATGAATAGATCATATAGTACGTAAAACAGCTTCTATGCTATCTGTTATATATAAGTTAACGTTTCTGAAAATAAACTCTATTTTGATAGATATACCTAGAAGTTTCCACCTACTTTGAGTAGAATCAGAACTTCTTATCTTTATCACTATTTCTACTAATATTAGTACTGTTTTTAGATATTATTCTGATTTACCTATTCTTCTGTGATTTATTAAGTATTAATTTCCCTTAACCTAGTTACTAGTCTTCTATACTAGTTCAATATAACTAGCCTATTTATACACCTCTAAGCGTTCTATTCTAGTATAAATAGATAATACCTTTTAATAACTTACATTCAGACTATATACTATACTATTTATTTATTATAATTATAAGTCCAGATTTATTTCATTATCCCCTAAATGTATATTAATTATTTTAGTATAAAGAAATAAATATTTTTTCAGATCTATTATATTTATTCTAATATAGTATTTTGAAATATTAGTAACCTTAACACCAAGATTAAGCTATCTAATAATACTAATCTCAACTAGTAATATATTACTCTTTAATTTTATATAACCAGCCGAGATATTTAGAAGTATCTTAATCTAGATATTAAACTAACTCTCAATATTATAAAACTACTTAATTTACTGAATTTTCATATTTAGTTATCTATAGAAAGTATTACTTAATAAAGAAAAAACTTAGATTTATACATATTTGAGATTATAGGTATTTTTAAGTGTTACTTTAGAGATTTTAAGCTTTAAGTAGTTTATAAGTCTAACTATAAAGATATTAAGAAATATTATAATATGATTTAGATATAAGTAGATATAACTATTAATAATAATCTTCTTATACTAACTTAAATAGAGTTTCTTAATAATGAAGATATATCTCTTTAAATACTCCTTGAAATTTTAAAATACTAATATACTTAGAATAAGTTAGTTATATAATGAAAAGTCTAAGTAGAATATAAGAAAATCCCAGAAAAAGCTAATTTAAATATCTTCACTTTAGCTTAGTATAATAAGTAGTAGTTATATAATTTACCTTTAAGTAATTATATTTAATTTCCTAGAGATTAAGAGTATACTTACAGTTAAAAAATAGCTTTAAATATTTAGCTACTATATTACTTCTAGTTAGGTTTCTGAATATTACTAGAAAGTATCTAAGAATAAGACTCTTACCTTACTAATTATTATTCTAGCCTAATATAGAGAGATTTTCACCTCTTTAATATATATTAATAAAGGTTTAGCTAAACGGTAAGGTAAAATACTACTTATTTTAGTTATACTTACAGAAAGATTAGATAATATAATTTAATTAAAACTAAAATATCTATATAACTAGAGGTAGTATCTATATCCACCTGAGAATTATTAATATATTAAATATACTATTACTAGTATTTACAGTTAATTTCCTAATATGTATATCTTACTTACTGCTTAAAATATAGTAAGTAACAGAATTAATAACTCTAAACTATATAGATTCTATAAGGAGTTAGTTAAAAAAAGATAGTTTAATAATAAGGATTATATAGCTAAACCTAAAAAGCTATTTTCAGATAATTCTAAAGTTAAAATAACTCTTTTAGGTGGAAAATCTAATAGAAATAGTTAGTATCCCTCAAACTTAGTATATATTGATATTAATTCCTCTCTTCTTAAATAGTTAAATACTAAAATACTTCCAGATATTCTTTCTACTGCTTAAAAGCCTTACTTACTTTCAGTAAATATAATCTTTAATAGTTATAAAGTAGTTTATATTACTAATTTAATAATATTATTCAGAAAAGGATCTTTTCAATTAAGTTAGGATATAGATATAGTTTAGTATAGTTTAGCTAACGTTCTAATTATCAGATAAAGTAAGTATATAATTTAGAATATTCTTAATAATCTAAAAAAGAGAAATATACTTAACTGAACGTTAGATAATATTATTTATATTGAAAGCTTTATACTAATATTATTTTAAAAACTCTACTCTTTAAGAAATCTTAAACCTAATATATAAAACTTAACTATATACTTAAGTATAGACTACTTAACTACTTTATTACAATAAGATAGCTACTTAGAAAATATAACCTTATCTTTCTTAAATATAAACTACTTTTTAACTACTTAATAGTCTATTTAAACACTTCTAGTATAATCTTAGAGTTACTTTATATTCTACTATTATAATTTTAGCTTTCAGTATCTCTACTAGATAATAAATCTAATAATATCCTAATTTAGTATCTTTATATAAACTATATTAGTTTTAATACTCTTAAATATCTAATCTTTAATATTGAGAGGATAAAAATTACAAATTTAAAATAATAAAACTATTTACACTATATAGAAGCTTATTCTTAATAAGTAATTTCTGGATAACTATCTAAATCATATTCAGTTTACTTATTTTACAGAATTTTCTAGAACTTATTTAACTTTCCCAGAGTATATATAGATAATTCCTAAATATTTATAATTAAGAATAAGTTTTTAAGTTTATTCTTTATATTTACTCTTATAGATAAAACTTATAACTTAGTTTATTAAGTAATTATAATATTTCAAAAGTAGATTGAATACTAAAGAGGTTTCTTAATTTACAAAATTCACTAGAATATTCAATAAACTATAATAATGATTAATAGAGAAATAAATTATTAAACTTAAGTGAAAGAGTAAAAGATTAATCTTAAGCTATCTTTCTTATATATAAAGAAACTAGTTAAAGTAAGTAAATATACAGAAAAAGAACTTATCACTAAAAATATTAAGATATAAGAAGCTATAGAACTACTATTTAAACTATAAATAGAAGTAATTTAAGTAGTAGTAGTGTTATATAATATATCTCTAAACGCTTAAAATAACTAGAAGTCACTATATAAAATTAAAGAAACTTAATTTAAATAATATTTGTATTAGTAAGTTCCAGAATATATTCTAAATCTATATTAAAACTTATATTCCTATTAGAGATAGATCTATACTTATAAATATTTAGTATACTTACTTAAGAAATACTATAAATAAAGTATTTTAAAAAGATTATTTAAAGTTAAACTAAGGGTATATATTAGATACGTAATAGGATATATTCTAAATATTTATAACCTCTATAGAATCTAGATTTTGGATCTTTATAAAGTTATTATTATTTAGAGTACTAAATTTAATAAGAAAAGATTCTACTTAAAATAAAGTTTATATAAAATACTTACTAGAGAGATTATGAAACTGCTAGTTAAGCTAATTACTAAAGGGGAAAAAATCTTTATTCTTAAGATACTTAGAAAGTTGAAATAGAGAGAATATCTAACAAAAACCTCTCTCTTCTATTAGTAATTCTAATAGTATTAAAAGTAACCTAAAATATTAGGTTAAGTTCTAGCTTAATCTTAAAAGCTAATACAAAAGGTTTAATAATATCTAAACTAACCTCTAAACTAATAGGATTAGTATAGATACTTAAAAATCAGGATTTAGAAAATATACTAATAGCTAGAAAATTAGATAGTATATTTAAAATATAGAATCTAGCTAGCTAAGAGAGTAAACTTACTTTAAACTAGGAGGCTAGAGGTAATTATATTAGAACTCCAGTTTAGCTAACTTAGAGTAAACTAGAATATAACTTTTAACTTCAGAATCTTAAGACTTTAATACTCGAGAAGTTAGACTAATAATATAGAAGTAAATAATAATAGTAACTTAAGTTTCAAATTAATATTAATAACTATATAATACTCTTAAAAGAATATAATAATAGTATTTTATATCTTATAAAATATAAATAAAATAGTTTCACTAGTATCTATTTATCTAATTAGTAGTAGGAACTTAATAGTAATAATCTCAGCCTTTTAATAGTTTTCCTTATTATTTAAAATATAACCTTAAAAAAGAAGGATCTAACTATATAGATTCAAATATATCTTAACCAGCTAGTAATACCTCCTAAAACCTAGAAGAATATTACTAACTTACTGGAATCCCTCTAAATATCTTTTATTAAAGTAGTAAAAACTAAAATTATAAAGTTAAAAGAAAAAAGTATCTAGTAAGAAATAGATTACTAGGATATAAAATTAAAGCCTCTACTTTTAAAGTAGGCTTTCATTTATAAGATAGATACTAACAGTTTTTAGAATAATATAAAGTAAGAATTCATATATATAGAAATATATAACTAGTTAATCTGCTATAACCTATATATATAATAATACTAGCTACTTAAACGTTTTAAGCAGCTATAGTAATTACAGTATAACTTAACCTTAAAGTTTTTTAGCTTAATATTATAAATATATTTCTTAATACTCTAAGGAATTTAAATAGCCTTCTAATAATAATTAAACTACTAGATAGATTTAAAGTGGCAGAGAGGTATATAAAGCTTAAATAAACTTTTTATAGACTTTAAGATATACTTCTCCTATAGTATAAAACTTTCTATACTATACTAAAGTCTCTAGGCTTTATTTCTTACTTAGAGGAGTTTTATGTATTCAAAAACTAACATTTAACTATCTATATTCTCTTTTATATAGATAATATTCTTCTCTTATATTATAAAGCAGCTAAAAAAGAAATATTTAAAATTATTACTCATATAAAGTAAGCCTATAAACTTAAAGAATAAGATTTAGTAGAATATTTTCTAAAAGTTTAAATAGTTAGAAATTATAAGTATCAGAAGATTTACTTAGTTTATAATATATATATTATGGAAATTGCTAAATATTTCAGTCTTAAATATAAACTAATATTAATAATACTACTTCTAATAATATCTTTTATTATAAATCTAAATGAAGTAACACTAAAGGATTTTTATATATATTAGACTAAAGTTAGTTTAATTCTCTAAATATGAATTATAATATAACTAGATATCTTATATATCTACTCTCTCCTATTAAGATACCTTATAAACCTTTCTTAAGTATACTAAGATACTATAGACTATATAATTGAGTATCTCTATAGAATAGGATTCTTAGTATTTTAGTTTAGAAACTTAGAGGATATAGATAAAATATATTAAATACTCTTAATCGCTGGAGATACTTCTTTTATACATAATAAAAACACTTATAGATTAGGTTATAGCTATATTATTACTCTATTTAGAGGACTAACTTAAAAGAAGGCTACTTAATAAAATACTATTATAATATTAACCACTAAAGTAGAACCTCTTAGTTTTAAATATATTTTAAAAGAAGTAATAACCCTAAAAAAGCTATTTTGAAATATAAAGTTAGACTTTAGAGATATTTAGAGAGTCTATTATAATAACCACTAAACTATCAGACTAATAATCTTGAATAGTAAATATCTATCTACTAGACTTTAATATATAGATATTTAATAAATATAATTACACTAAAGATATTTGAAAGGAAGTTTTAAGATTATCTGTATATTTATAGATATAATATTAATAGATAGACTTATAAAGAACTGAACTTGAGTAAAATTTAAATAATTTAGAATACTTCTTAACCTAATAGATCTTCAATTAATACTATTAGGACTATCTTAACTAAACTGCCTAATCCCCTAAAAACTAAATTTAAATAATAATAAACAAAATTCCTATCCTCAGAGGGAAATCTTAATAATATTAATATAGAAAGTAAGTAAATAGCGGAATTTATTAACTTTCTCGTGAGGGATACAAATCTCTGATTAAATCTATATCTATCTTAAGAGAGACTATTTAAACTTATTACCTTAGAATAAAACCTAACCTATAGCTATTAGTATATAGAAATCTGACTAAGAAAATATTAAAAATATATTAGATTCTATTAGAATTAAGATTAGAGCTTAATAGTTCTAACCTAAAACAGGAAAGAATCTATTAAAACTAAAAATTAAAATATTATAATAACTTCTAAAGCTACTAGTAACTAGCTGAGAAATAAAGCTTCAGTTAAAAAAAAATTTAGTTATATTTACAGTTAAATAAACCTAGTTAATAGTACGTAGTTAAATAGGCAGTAAGATAGCTAGTATTTTAGTAATAATATACTTTATAATAATTAGTATCTAAATAGTAAAGCTAGAGATATTTCTTTTTTTAAGAAAGGTTACCTTAAAATCTCTCTACTAACTTAAATTCAGCTTAAGTTAAACCATTATCTTTATATTAATAACTTATTTATCCTTAGTCTATAAAGATTAACTTTGAATTTATAATTGATATTAAATTACTTATAGAATTATTATTAGGTATTTTAATAATCTTAGTAAATCTTTTAAATACCTTATATATTTATTTAGATATTCAGATATAGACTTTTTAAGAACTATTAATATACTAATAATATCTCTCTAAAAGAATATAATATTTTAAGCTTTATTAATATAATAATAATAGTTATAATTAAGAATAAAAATTAAAATATAAATAATATGGAAAGTAATTCAGAGAGGCTAAACTTCTCTAACAATTTTAATTTTAGTTAGGTAGATTTTATATTCTATTAAAATCTCATATTTTAATCTACTTTTTCTGATAGATATAACTTTCTTAGAATTAATAGATTTAACAGAGTTAGTTAACTAATATTTTATATTCTTAAATAAGTATTTCAGATTCTTAACCTTACAAAATACTTTATAATTCCTAATCTAAATAGATTTTCTTCTAAATACTAATATAACTTTATAATATTTCTGGGAGTATTTAATAATCTCTTTAACTTTATCTTCTTCCTCTTTTTTAGATTATTCAACCTTATTAATATCTTCTTTAATAAATTCAGACTCTTTATTTTTATTCTTAACTAACAGATCACTAGTAAGATTTTCTTCCTTATTATCAGTAGGAGGGATAATAATTTATATTTTCCTAAGATAGTTATAATAATATTTAACAATAGTAGGAGTAGTTAACTTCTTAGCTAAAGTATGTAGCTTCTAACTAATAGTATTCTTAATACTACTAAATTTAGATATATTAAGTAACTTAAATATAAGTAAACTAGGTAAAAATCCTTAGAGATAAGGAAACTCAGTAAAATATATCTTAAAAAGGATTTTCAGGCAGAAAACCTTAATTTTATATTATCACTTAATAGTACAATATACTTTAAAAAGATATAAATACTCTATATTACTAACTTACTTATAAATCTTATAAATAAAGTAAATCCTAACGAAATTAGCAAATTTAATAATAAAGTCTACTATTAGATTTATAATAAACAGATAGTTAGTATCTAAAACAGAAATAAATAGGCTAAATAGTTGCTAGATATAATATACTTCTTTAAGAGACTAAAAGAAAAAGTTTTAAGTTCTAAATATATTATTAAGAATGAAGAAATAATACAATCATAAATAATACCTATTATAAAGTTAAGTTCTATTTATTAAAAGGAATTTAACTTAGGATTATAAAGAATCTCCTCTAATAAATATATATAGTGAGTAAAACTAGAAACAGACTAATTAAAAACTATAGTATCTAAATTAAGATATGATAGAATATTACTATTAATATTAGAAATAGTATAGTAACATATTTTAGCCTAAGAAATTAAATATTAGTTATAGCTGAAATGAGTTATATAGATTAATATATAATATCTATAATAGTAATATTTACAGCTAATAAGTATAATGATAGTTAAAGTTATTAGCTAAAAAGATAAAGAGCTTAGTAAGTATAAATAAAACTAAAGTTTATAATAATTATTAGGCTAAGAATATATAGTTTCGGAAGGAACTAACAGATCACTCCTACTGAAAATCAATAATAACAATTTTAAACACAAAGATATCATAATAAGTTAGTTGAAAAATATTATTTCTCTTATTTTAATATTCAAAAAATAATTTTCAATATCTATTTACAGTATTTTATTTATCAAACATACTATTTAAAATATAAAGTATAAGATTTAATTTAGTAGTTATTCCACTGAGGGGGGTGTGTAAGAATAGCTATAGTATCTATTCTACTATATAGCTATTCTAGCTTATATAAAGCCTAACTAGCCTATTTATACACTTTCAAGGGTTTTATTCTAGTTTAAATAAATTATACCTTTGAAGAAATTATATTCAGACCGTATACTAAACTATTTATTTATTATACTAATAATATATGAATAGCTACTTATAATAGTTTCTAGATAACCTTATTATAATATATATTAATAATATTGTTATTCATACTAATAGCTTATAAAAAGAACATAAAAAGAAGATTTACTAAATATTTAGCTACCTTAGTAATATACACCTAAAGTTAGATTCTAAGAAATATAAATTCTCTATTACTATACTTAAGTATCTTAAATTTATTATATTAGCTAGAAAGAATCTTTCTTATAACTTAGAGACGTTAGAAATTATTATAAACTAGCTTTCCTCTAGCTTACTGAAAAATATCTATAGTTTCTTTAGATTTAAAAACTATTATAAGGTTTTTATATTCTAGTATAATATTATTATAAAACTTTTAAACTGCCTAACTTAAAAGTTTATTTCTTTTAATTGGGAATTAGAATAATAGGAGGTTTTTCTTATACTCAGATTACCTTTTACTATAAAATTGATTTTATAGATATTTAATCTTAATACCTCAATAATAGTAGAAATAAACTATTTAGAATATACTGTAGATAGTATATTAACTTAAAATAATACAACTAAATTAAAGTATATAGTAGCTTTCTATTTCTAATACCTAATATCTATGGAGTTTAATTACCTAATTTATAATAAGAAACTTCTTATAATACTAGCTTGTTTATAGGTATAAAAAGTAAAGCTGTAATGTACTAGGAAGTTTAAAGTTCCTACTAATTATAAAAGCTTTAAATATTTTATAAAAACATAATAGCTTATAAAGAGGTAAAATCAATAAGTAGAAAAGTTATCTTAATATAACCTTTACCTTAAATATTAATTAGGTATTTAGATAGTAACTTCCAATAGCCTCTTCTGGAGGAAGTAGAATATCCCTAAATGATAGAATAATAAAGGATAATAAAAATAGGTAAAATAGATTATTCTAGATACTATAATCCCTATAGGATCTTAGGTAGAATATATAAATATTATTAATATCTAGATTTTTAAAGGAAGGCTAAATCTATAAGAAATATAGAACTATATAACTAAGAGAAACTTCTTATTTTAGTAGGTTTTTATAGCGATTTAGTAGGGAAAATGTAACTTTCCCCCTAACTTCTATATTAAAATCCAGATTACTAAATATACTATTAATATACTGAAGTAGCTTACTTTTAGAGAGAAACTTTAGATACTAAGTTGTAAGAATAATAATAATCTACTTAATAAACTTAAAACTAAGCTAATATAAAAATTATATAACTTCTTTCCTATAGGTTACTGAGAATATAATAATATACTAAGAATTATAAGTTATTAGTTCTTCTAGCCTAAATATTTATAAAATATCTGCTAATTTATATATATAACTATAATATATATAAAAGAATTTATATCTAGAGGTAAGCTAAAAAGGAATTTCTAAAGCTTCCATTAATATCTAACTAGTTACACTCTAACCTATTAATAGATTTTACTACTAATTTACTCCCTATAAAGAAATAAGATAGCTATTACTTCTATATTATTAGAAATTAACTAAATAAGATTTCTATTTCAAAGAAGATAAATATAATAGAGGTAAAAATATATATCTAGTACTTCCATAGTTACTATTATAAACTTTATAGAATATTATATTTTATTATAAATAATAAAGAATCTAACTAAGTAGGTTACTTCTAAAAGAAGCTTTATAGGCTAATAGATATTATATATCTTTTAAGTACTAAATATTACCTATAAAATGATAGAAGTATAAAATAGTATAACTAGAAGAGCTAAGTAGTTTTAAGGATATTTATATGCTAGTTTTAAGATAGCTAAGATAATCCGCTATTTATTCTATAGTTAGCTTTCTGTAACTAGCAGTATGATATAATAGAAACTATATTTTTCTTTATAAATTATAGAAATTATATTAACTTTATTCTGGTTGCTAAGAAGTATATAATACCACTTAGTAGTAATAAGGTTACTATCTGTAAAGCACTAGCTCCAACTGGGGGTATAATACTACAGCTAATAACAGCTTAGCCTTCAGTATATATATACGCACACGCGTATATATAAATAATGCTACTAATTAAGCTATATTGTCAAAAGGTACATAATAATAGGTTATAATAGAGACTATAAATAGGAATTAGAAATATAAAGTAGTAGGATATATAATAAGTATATTATATTTAATATTATATATAGAAAGTAAGCTTCCTACTTATATATTTATATAGTTATCAGTAGTATGATAGCCATGGGGCTATTAGGGCCCCACAGTATACTAACTATATAGTATAGTTTAGTGGCGGAAACTACTACCACTAGTAATAACTAGCTACTAGTTATTACTAGCTGCTTGGTAATTAGTAACTAATTACCCTAGGTATCTAGATTTAGTCTATATATAGCCTATAGGCTATATACTATAAATATTAACATTTTTAACCTTATTAGTATACTATATATAATAATATATATAATATATCTTCCCCTAGTAAAACTAATACTAATTAGTAGTTAACTTTATTATTACTACTTACTATAGATTAGTAAAGCTTATTAAGATAGAAATAGTAATAAAGGATTATTAAGTTTTACTTAAAGTAAAGCCACTAATCTCTTAATCTATTTAGATATTTTTAATAATATCTTTTCACTTAACTTAAAGTAAGATAATATCTTATTAATAATTATACTAATATATCTTAATTCTAGAAGCTAGATACTTACTTATATTAAAGATTAACTTATGGAAGATATTCTGAATATATTTTATATAAATATCTTTAGTAAATATCTTTATTATAAAACTCACTAGATTCCTATAGTAAAAGAATTTATAATATTCTAAATCTCTTTAAATCTCCTTATATTCATCGTTTTCTTCTCTATAGTTTTCTATCTTCTTCTTTCTCTTTTCTTACTTAACTAATAGATAATCTTTCTTTTAGAAACTAAACCTTTACCTATATAATATTAATAAATAGAAATAATAAATAGTAAAGATAGAATCTTCTATCTCTCTCCTTCTTTCTTCTTTTAATTTATATATCTTTATAATTTCCTTATAGTTAGGAAATAATAAGTAAAATATCTAAACTAATAGAATCTCTTAGAAAGTCTTTTACAAATCTTAATATAATAAGTAATATTACTTCTTTAGAGGTAAGAATACTAATAAAACTGAAGCTCCTTCTTAATAGTAAGATCTTTAGTAAGTAGAAAATATTTAATCCAACTATAAAGTATATTTCTAACTAAATTAATAACTAGATTATATAGATTATAGGACTATATTTATAATTATATTTTCAACAGGAATCCTCTCAATTCTTTGAAACATAACTTTCAAAACTAGCTAGAAGAGATATAAACTATTATAAATAAATAACTACCTCAGTATTCAAAGACTATTCTTATTATCTATAATATTAAGATTAATATAAAAAGTAAATAAATCTATTAGGTTCTTATAAACTTAATAAAGTAAGATAAGTTTATCTTATAAACTAAAAAAGAAATCTAAGATATAATAATAAGATTATAAAGTTTTAAGAAATTTATTAATAACTAACTAGACTTCCTTAAAGATATTATTTTTACTTAGTAGATATACCCTACTCTCTAGAAGTAATAATATAAAGTAACTTATTAAGACCTTATAAAGCTTAATATTTATCTGGCTACTTTAAGGAATTCATCCTAAGAAGTATTATAATAAATAGAGAGATTTATAATCTTTCTACTATAATAAATAATAAATATAACTTCTTAATAATAAGGATAATTTAAATAATAAGATTTTTAAGATTAATAAAACTAATAACCTCTTTATAATTAGAACTAATAATATAAACTTCCTACCTTACTCCCTATAGCTTTTCTTCTATATATTAACTTTATAAATAATTACTAAGAAACTCAATCTCTCCCTATTAATATACTAATAGCTGAGAATATAACTAATGTTATAAAGATATATAACTTGAAGATAAAATATAGAGAAGCTTTCTATAATATCTTTGAATTAAAAATCTATATCCTTAGAGACTATTATCTAAAACTAGATATATCCAACTATATATAAACTAGAGTCGTCTTAATTATACTGAAAGACTAAACTCCTAAATATTATTTTAACTATTTTAGTAATCCTCTTAATTTTATAATATCTTATAATATAGCTTTCTATATAGAAAACTACTTTAAAAGTGATGAATATTAATAAGTTTATCTTACTAATTAGTATAATATAATATTTATAGATATTGTTACTAATAATTAAGATATAATAAGAAATAGGATATTTAAGATTATTTTCACTAAACTAATATATATTTAGAGAACTTTTCCTCTTAAATAATATACTAGTTTTAGCCTCTAAAACTACCTCTTAAGTATATACTAAGGAGTATCAGAATACTAATTAGTCTTCTTTAGTCTTGGAGTAATATACTAAGGAGTTTATAACTAGCTATAATCTACTATTAATATTATTATAAGCTTCTCTCTAATAATATCTTAATATATACTTAAAAATACTAATAATCCTAAGGAATCTTTTTTAATCAGTATAAATTAATATTAAACTAACTAGATATATAACTTACTTTAAAGTTCTTACTGAGAGTATAGATATAGTAATTAAGAATACTTCTAATTACTACTCAGAGGAAGATATTATTTAAATCTAGCTTCTCTATATAGCTAATTTAATAAAATATATTATATATATAGTAAACTTAATTACTAGTTAATAAGATACTCTCTTAAAGAGAGAAGAAATCCTTATAAATAATATAAATCTAATTTCTATATAGTAGATATATTGGTATTTACTTATTATTACTTCTTTATATAATATAAGGAAGTAGAAAATTAAAATAATACTTTTAGAGATATTTATAAGATTACTATTAAAGATAATATAGTAGTATATTACTTCTAAGATTATTAGCTTAAAGATTAACCTGAGATACTAGATCCTCTAAGTAATGTTTTAAATAATTTTATTACTTTATACTTTAAAAGATAATCTATACTTCTAGATAGTTAAAGAATTATAAGAATCCTTCAGAACTAAATAGTAATTTATATTCTAATAAAAGAAAATAATATAACTAAGGAAACTACTATTCTAATATCTATATTTATCCTTAAAAGATATTATTTAAATATAGTTTTCTAAGAGATTTTACCTAATTTAGATACTACTAGCTACTTAATAGCTACCTATATCTAGTTTAATATTCTGAAATAACCTATCTTTCTCCCTATTCTCTTCAAAACTTCCAGAGGAAAATTAATATCTATTTATTTTAGAGGAAGTAAATCTATAAATATAATAGGTATAATTAATATACTTACGCTACTCAGTATAATAATATTCTATATAATTCCTTATAAGATTCTGTTTCTATTATATTTCACTAATATAAATTATCCTCATATTACTTTTAATAATATTTATAACTAGTTATATTAAAATAAGGAAATTATTCTTATAGTATATAAATAGAAATATCTATAGATATTATTAGATAAAGAGGAGATATTTACTTCTTTATATTTAATAGAGATTAAGATTTAGAGACTTTATTATTATTTTAGATATTTATCTATTATATATTTTTAAGAAGTTCTCTATGAAACTAAATATCCAGTTGATTAAAAAACTTTTATGGCTCTCAAGAAATATTATTATTAATATTAAATATATAGTACTGCTTCCTCTTAATTTAAGTTTACTCTCTATAATAATATTAACTTTAATTTTAAAGTTATTATTAGTATTCCTTACCTTTAAGGTAACCACTTTATCCTCTATATTATTAATATAGCTATAGTTTTTAATACTACTTAATCCCTATTTAATATTTCAGTAAAATTAATATAGAAAGCTCTTAAAGTATATTAGATTAATACTTACCTAAATCTACTTAATTCTATCTCTACTAATATTAAATTAAACTTCCAATCTAACGATTTCCACTTAGAAGCTAAAATAATAAGCTTGACTATCAGGATTATACTTATCAAAACTTATAATAATATTAATAAGGTAGAATATTATTATATTCTCCTTTATTATATATATAATATATACTACTGAGAATACTTATTATTATTTTAAGAATATTACTTTTAGGCTACTTATAAATTTATAAATAATATTATTAGTCTAAATAGTCTTATATTTATACTTTTTGTTTTTATAGCTTACTTCTATTAAACTACTATAGAAGACTAGTAAATAGGTTAAGGGAAATTAATATTTAATAAATTACAGAAGAATAGGTAATATAGTTAATAAGTAAGCTGTTAGGATAAGTAAGCTATCAGAAAATAACTACTTATTATATAAATATAATTAAGAAGTAATATTAGAAAGAATAAATTTAATGAAATTACTTAGAATCCTCTTTATTAAATATTTCCTTAATAAATTAATATATTTATATATTATAATTAGTATTCTTATAGATACTATATTACTATTAGCTTATCTCAGTCCTTAGCTACTAACTACTATTTTAATGTAATTCCTCCTTAATCTAAATTATTATCTCTCTCTGTAACTAAATATCTTCTGCTTCAGCTATAGTAAGACTTCCTCCTTATCTAAGATATATTTTCTTAATCTTCTTACGTTAGTTAGGTAAGTTATTTTCTTTCTGAAGGATCTGGATCTCAGATTTTAATAATATAATCTGATATATAAATTTATATATTCTTTTTAATAAATATTTTATAGTTTTAGTAATTAAAATTAGTAAGCTATTTTAATAGTAGGAAATCTAATTTTTAATTAGTTCAGACTGAGAAGATATTTCTATTAGGTTATTTAATATTCAAAAAGTTTATATAGAGGATATCATTAGGGGGGACCCTAGAGATATTAGAATATATAGCTTTATATTAAGCTTTAAAAGTATATTTTCTATACTTAGAGGAGTAGATTTAGCCTCTCTGAAACTTCCCTAGAAATTCTTAACTATAGGAATTTATATAAAAATATTATAAAATATAGAGAAGAAATCTTCTTTTATAATATAAATATTACTTTAATATTTCTTATCCTTAATTTATTAACTATATATCCTCTTCAAAAGCTTAAAGTACTTAATATCTAAAAGTTAAAATAAATAAGAAGAATAAGTTAGTATATAGAAAGTAATAATATTATTTTCCTTATAATATATCTTAAAGTTAGTAGTATAGTAACTTTTATATCTATTAATAATAAGGAGGTAATAATTACTACTTATATACAGCTTTATATACTAATTAAAATACTGAAGTTAATCTAAACCTCTTTTATTTATTATCTACCTATTCTTAGATATTATAATAACTTAGTTGTGTGGGAAACTTATTTCTATATATTAAATAGAGAGGTAATATTAGCTTATAATAATAATATATAGTAGAATATTATAGTCTAATAAACTAATAACCTAAATAACTATAATCTATTTATAATTACTAAGCTATATTATTTTTATATTTAAAAACCTTTCTATACTTATAATAACTATCCTAGATATAATCTAGCTTATTAAAAAACTAATCTTATTAAAATTAGAAATATTAGAATCTCTAATATTATATTTCATAGTTATATTCACTATAAGG
The DNA here is from genome assembly GCA_001693025.2 of Colletotrichum lindemuthianum. NCBI lineage: Eukaryota > Fungi > Ascomycota > Sordariomycetes > Glomerellales > Glomerellaceae > Colletotrichum > Colletotrichum lindemuthianum. Next base: position 8,363 of record MASP02000969.1, on the reverse strand, counting down.
TGAAACTATATATTTATTATATCTAGATCTTTATATTAACTTTTCTTATAGTTATACTTACGAAAAAAGTATATCTGGAGCGATAATTATTATTTAATAAAGTTTAAAGTCTAATACTTCCTAATTAATAGTATATTACAGTCAGTAAGTAGTTAATTAGCTATATCTTTTATACTACTAATATAAAGAGGAAATAAATAGGAATCTAGATTAAGAATATACTTAACTAGCTTCTCCTTTTTAAGTATAATTAATTTCCATATATTAGATATAATATTACGTTATGATAGTATTCCTTTTACTTATATACTAAGAGTTATTCAAAATACTAAATATATCTCTATAGTAACGCTAATAGTAAGATTAGAATGTTTTTTAAAAGCTTAAATAGTAAATATTATTTAAGCTTCTCTATTTACTAATTATATTATATCTAGGGAAATAATATATATTAAAAGTAAGAAGATATAAGAAACTAAGTTTTCTGACAGCTTACTTATCCTAACAGCTCACTTATCAACCACATTAAATTAAAATAATATCTGAAAATAATACTGATATTAGTGGAAATAGTAATAAAGATAGGAAGTTCTAATTCTACTGAAAGTGGGTGCAAAGTTCTAGATATATCTATTAAAATAGAGTTTATTTTCAGCAATATTAACTTATATATAACAGATAAAATAGAACCCGCTTTATATATAGGCTACTATATAATCTATTCATCAAATTTTCGAATATGAAAATTTAACTAATTTAGAGTATAATTAACTAAAGTTATATAACCTTAACTTTAATAATTAACTTATTAGAATAAATAGAAAATATATAGTTATAAGGGTAAAGTAGAATACTTAACCTTTATTTATCTAATATAGGGTCTTTAAAATAAAAAGAGTAATAGTAAAATAGCTATAACTTTAATATCCCCCTGTAAGGTATATAAGATAAATTTCTTTTATAGCTTAAATAGTAAAAGAAATAGTAACAATTCTAAAACCTATATAGGACAAATAGAGAAAATAAGAGTCTGAAAAACCTAAAACTATAAAAGGTATGAAGGAAAAAACTTTAAGAAGAAAGAAAAGAAAAATCTAAAAAACCTTAAATCTTTATATAGGTAAAAAGGAAAAGATTATTCTTCAGAAAATAGATAATTAGTATTATTTTCTTTATATAAGGATAGAATATTACTTTCATAATTATTCTGTAAAATCCTCTTAATAATATTATTAGATTTAACTTAACCTTAAAGCTTCATTAAAAAATCAGTAATATCATTATTCATATTAATATTCTAGAGATTTATCTTATTATCTCTAATAAGATTTCTAATATAATAATAATAAATATTAATATATTTAGCCTTTTTATAGAATTGAGTATTTTCAGTAAGCTTTTTAGCTGATTGATTATTAATAAAGATAATAAGCTTATTAATAGCTCTAAATCCTAAAGATTTATGAATAAAACTATAGTTATTAAATAAATTAATAGCTTCTTTAGATATATCTACTAGAGCTATATATTCAGCTTTATTAGTAGATAAAGTTACTATTTTTTGCTTAGTTAAACTATAGCTAATAATAGTATAGAAATCCATGTAAAATATATAAGCTGAAGTGGATTTTCTATTATTGATATCTCTTACTTAATCTGAGTCTGTAAACTTAAATAAATTAAAGATATTAATATTATTATAGTTATAAATTAACTTATAATTAGGATTCTTTTTCAAGTAACTCTATATCCTCTTAAGGGTAATAAAATATTCTTTAGAAGGATTTGAAGAAAATCTAGAGTAAGTAGTAATAGTTAGAGTAATATCTAGCTTAGTTTTTAAGGCTAAATATAATAAAGTCTCTACTTCTTTTTAATATTCTATTATCTCTTACTTAGAAATATTATCCTTATTCTTAAAGAATTTGGATTTATTATCTATAGGTATATTAAAACTATAGAGATCTTTTTTATTGAATCTAGTAAGAATTTTATTAGTATATTTCAACTGATTTACTTCTATAACTTTATTCTTTCTGTTAATAACTAAGTTATTACCTAAGAAAGTATTAAGTTCTCCTAGATTTTGGATTTTTATAGTCTTTTTAAGATTACTATATATATACTCTAAAATAGTAGAATTATTAGCTTCTAATAGTATATTATTAACATAATAAGCTAGGATAGCTAAATAATTACTTTTAGTAAGAGTAATATTGAATATAAAAACTCCTTTATTATAAGGAGACACTTTAAAACTAATCTTATATAAGATAGATTTAATATGTAAATACTACAATCTAGAGCTCTATTCTAACCTATATAAAACTTTATTAAGTAAATATATAAAACGCTGATTCTTATAGTTAGTATTAAAAACTAAATTTTTATAATCTTAATTATAGATATAACTAGTAGGTAACTTAATATATATCTTTTTATCTATTTTTATATAAATAAATATAGGAGTAATATTATACTGAAGTAAAATCTAGTTATAATAAACAGATATAATAAGTAAATATTTGTAATTTTTAGGCTTATAGGTAATACTAAAGGTTTCTAAATAATTAATATTAAAGTATGAGTTAAAACCTTAAGTAACCTATCTAGCTTTATATATAAGATTACTAGGATCCTGATTATTAGGTTTTATTCTGTAAACTTATGTACCTCCTAATATATTAATATTATTCTTTTTACTAAAAGATAAATTAGGTAGTAGTATAATAGCCTATACTTCTATAGACTTACCAGACCTGACTTCCTTATTTATAGCTTCAATTTAGTTCTTACTATTTTGAGAACTTATAGTATTTAAAACAGTAGTTAGCTTATTAAAAATATTAACAGATAAAATATAAGAAGTAGTATGAAAATTGCTATATTTATTAATACATAAACTATTATTATAGTTATATTAATTATAGTTAGTATAAAGAAGTAAAAATAGAAAATCTTTAACTGTGAGGAGTGTATTCTCTTTATAAAAATACTGTTTATAGTCTTTTTTAACTTCTGGACTTGAAGAAGGAATTTCTAGAGATATAGTGGATTTTTTAAAATTCTCAGAATCCATAATCTTATTAGGATAGGTTATAGATAAACTATCTAAATTCTTATTAGGAGAAGGATCTAAGTTTATATGACTATTTTCTATCTTATCGGGAGAAAGTAAAAAATTAGTATTTTTAGTAGTATTATTATTATTAAAATTACTAGACTTAATAGTAATAACTAGATTCTCAGAAGATATATTAGATCTAAGTTAGTTAGACTTAGTCTGTATATGTTAACTAAACTTAGTAATAATAAAATTACTCTAAATAGATAAATCTTCTTTCTGTTGAGAATTAAACTGGTTTTCAAGAATATTAATATCTCTAAACTAAATAGTATTTTAAGATTCGAAATTCTCAACTAAATAGATATTATAGCTAAAAGTAACTATAATATCCTTTTTAGCTTTAGGATCTAGTTTTTTAGAATACTTGTTTTTAATTTTATAGTAATAGAGATTACTCTAAACTTTTATATTTAAAATAAAAAGTTTCTTCTTATTCTTTAACTTATATAGATTTTTAAATTTAATAGAAAAATATAATATCTTCTTATAAATATAGATAGAAGTATTAATAGCTAAACTCTTGTTACAGGCTATGCCCGGATGTCCAGCCAGGGCTGTGCCCAGGCATCTAAAGCCAACCCCCTCGCCCGGGTGGGGCCCCAGTGGGCCCTATATAGCACTATATATACAGACTTTTCCACGCACCTGTGAAGGCTTCTCTTTTACTCCTTAGTTCTAAATAAACAGTATTTACGCCACCTTCCAGTTAAATAAGCTTAGATCCAGCCTTTCATATATTTAGAACTTAGTTTTATTCACTATATAGATAATATTAAGTAGAATGCAGCTTCCCACTAGTTAAGTATATAATCTAGTTAAACGCAGCTTCTAGGATATAACACTATATAATAAGTAACTAATATAAAAAATAATAGAGAGTACTGGAGCCCCCCAGGATACCCCCACAGGTAGTAACCTTATAAGTAAACTACTTTAATAGTAGTTACAGTATACTTTAAGCTCTCTCTATCAGAAGATTAATAAGCTTTTATATAAGTTAGTGAAATAAGACGCTATAGTAGGTAGTAACCTCTAAGTAGCTACTATAATAGATACTTCTAACTTACACTAGGATACTCTAGTAATCCCCAGAATAATATCTATTAGGATAACAGCTTTTAGGGTTAATAACACTACTATACCCCCACTAGTAGCTAACCACTAGAGGAAACTTCTTCTCCTACCTCTAAAGTTTTTAGGTAAGTAGAAGGAATACTAAGTGTAAGCCTAATAGATAAAAGCTAAGCTTGAAATTAACTACTACTTCTTTAATAGTAATTAGGAATACTAGTATCTAATTTATTCCTACTTAGACTTTAGTCCTCAGTAAGTAGTTAAAACCTTCTATATAGTAGGAGAGCTAGAGAATTCCTATAACTTAAATAATTTTATAAATTACCTAGATAGAATTTATCTGGATCCTAATAGTTAGCCTCACGCTATTACCTAACTATAAAGCTTCAGACAGAAGGAAAATAAATATCTAACTACCTTTCTGCTCCAATTTAAAAAAACTCTAGCTAATACTGGAGGGTATATATAGCTGGATATAGTCTAGATCTCCCTACTGGAGGCTACTCTACTTCCCTACTTTAAGAAGCTACTTATTATAGTTAATTTTCCTATAGAGTATAAATCTTAATTATCTAAAATTTAAGATATAGCTTAGAAGCTTAAATATATAAAGGGGACGTTAGTATACTACTAGCTACTCCACTAGAAACCTACTACCTGTAATATAGAGAGTAATATTATAATAACTAGAGTGGTTAAGAAGTAATAATAATATTGGAGCTTTAGTAGCTTCTCCTCTACCCCTAAGGAACGCTCTAGAGACTACTAGGATACCTACTAATACTTTAAATATAGTAAGAAAAGCTATATCTACAGGAACTATAGAGCCTGAAAGTATAAGAAGATCAGTATAAAGGTTATAAAAGCTATAGCTGCTCCAGATTATACTAAAGATAACCAGGAGGATAATATTACCCCACTTAGTAATAGTAAGGATTCAGGAAAAAAGTAACTCTAGAGCAAAATTAGACCCTAAAGCTAACTAAGGCAGAAGTAATAGGATAGGGGAAATAATAAGAAAAAGAATAAGTAAGTAATTAGTAGTTAGCTACTATTCAGGCTAGAATTAATAGAGGTTACTCTATTAATATACTTATTAATATACATTATAATACTTACATTATTATTAATATCTCCTTTATAAAGAAACTTTACCTCCCACTAGTTAATAAGTTAAAGAGATAAATAAGGAAATATACTACTAAACTATCACTTAGTGATACCCAGAAAGTAACTATCCTAATTTTAGAAGTTAGTAGCTATATACAGAAAATCTATATCCATATTATAGAAAACCTACAGCCACTCTTATATCTCAGGCAGCTATAAATAGAGGATAATTATATTATTTATAATACTGAAGCTTAATAGATAATATACAGGAAGAGCAGTATAATAGTATATCTGGAATATCAGGATAAGCTAGTATAGCTTAAGGAGATCCAGTTAGCTTAGCTACTTAATACTAACTTATTTATATTTATCTGTCAGTATGCTACACAGTATACTAGTGAGGCACTAAGCCTCTACTAGATTATATCCGTTAGTCTAGTGGATATTAAGAAAATATTAGCTCTAAAAGTAGAGGTAAACCTAAGAGACTATATCTTTATAAATATCTTAAAAGAATTCCTAGATTTTTTCTATCTAGATTTAGTATACTAACTACCCCCCAGCTAACTAGGAATAAACTATTATATCCTATTAATCCCTAATAATAAAGAATAAAAACTAGACCTCCTATAGAAACTTCTCTATAGTATATTACAGGAGGAACTTCTAGTACTTAAGAAGACCCTAGAGGATTTACTTAACAAGGGATTTATTAAAGTAAGTAGCTTCTCTACTAATATCCTAATCCTCTTTATAAGAAAGCTAGGTAGAGGAATATATTTCTATATAAATTACAGAGCCCTTAATACTATTATAAAGAAGGATTATTATCTTCTCCTCCTTATATTAGAAACCTTCTGGAGAGTTACTACTACTTACTAATATACTAAACTTAATATTATTACTATATTCCATAAAATTAGAATTAATAAAGTAGATCAGGAGAAAATAGCTTTTTAGATATATTATAGCCTCTTTAAATAGGTAGTATATCCCTTTAGACTTACTAATATCTCTATTATATTTTAACAGTATATTAATAGCTGCCTGCAATAGTTTCTAGATAATTTCATTATAGTATATATTAATAATATTCTTATTTATATTAGTAGCTTGTAAAAGGAGTATAAGGAGAAGGTTTACTAGATACTCAGCCACCTTACTAATATAGGCCTTAAGTTAGATCCTAAGAAGTGTAAGTTCTTAATTACTATAGTTAAATATATTAAGTATATTATAACAGCTAGAAAAAACCTCTCTTATAATCCTGAGAAATTAGAAACTATTACTAACTAGCTTCCCCCCAGCTTACTGAAGAGTATCTATAGTTTCCTTAGATTTATAAACTACTATAAGGTTTTTATACCTTAATATAATGCTATTATAAAGCCTTTAAATTACCTAACTCAGAAGTTAGTTCCCTTTAACTAAAGACTAAAGTAGTAGGAAACTTTCCTTACACAAAAATAACTCTTCACTACAGAACTAATCCTATAGATATTTAACCCTAATATTCTAATAATAGTAGAGATAGACTATTCTAAATATACTCTAGAAGGTATATTAATCTAAGCTAATAAAACTGGAGTAAGATATCTAGTAGCTTTCTACTCCTAATACCTAACTCCTATAGAGTTTAATTACCTAACTCATAATAAGGAACTCCTTATAATACTAGAATATTTATAAGTATAGAGAGTAGAGCTATAGAGCATTAGGAAGTTTAAGGTTCTCACTAACTATAAAAACCTTAAATACTTTATAAAGAAATAATAGCTTACAGAGAGGCAGAACTAGTAAGTGGAGAAGTTATCTTAGTATAATTTTTACCTTAAGTACCAGCTAGGTATCTAGATAGTAGCTTCTAATATCCTCTCCCAGAGGGAATAGAATATCTCTAAAAAGTAGAATAATAAGAAGTAATAGGGATAAATAATATAGATTATCCTGGATACTACTATCCCTGCGGAGCCCCAGATAGAGTATATAGGTATTACTAATACCCAGGTTTTTAAAGGAAAACCAGACCTATAAGAGATATAGGACTATACTACTAAGAGAGACTCCTTATACTAATAAATCTTTATAGTAGTCTAGTAGGGGGAGTATAACTTTCCCCCTAACCTCCATATTAAGATCCAGATCGTTAAGTATACTATTAATATACTGGGACAGCTTACTTTCAGAGAGAAACTTTAGGTATTAGGTAGTAAAAAGAATAATAACCCCCTTAATAAACTTAGGATTAAGTTAGTATAGAAGTTATATAACTCCTCCCCTGTAAAGCACCCAGGGCGTAATAGTATACTAGAGATTATAAGCTAATAGTTCTACTAATCTGGATAGTTACAGAATATCTGCTAGTTTATATATAACTATAATATATATGGAGGTATTTATATCTAGAGGTAGACTAAGAAAGGATTCCTAAAATCCTTACTAATATCTAACTAGTTACACTCTAATTTATTAATAAACTTTATTATTAACTTACCCCCCACGAAAGGATAAAGTAGCTATTACCTCTAAATTATTATTAATTAACTAGGTAAAATCTCTATATTAGAGGAGATAGATATAATAGAGGCGGAAGTATATACCTAGTAGTTCCTCAGTTACTACTATAGATTCTATAAAATACTATACTTTATTATAAATAATAGAGAGTCTAACTAGGTAAGTTACTTCTAGAAGGAGTTCTGTAGATTAATAGGTGTTATATACCTATTAAGTATTAGTTACTACCTGCAGACTGACAGAATTATAGAATAGTATAACTAGGAGATCTAAGTAGTTTTAAGGATATTTACCTGCTAGTCTCAGGATAACTAAAGTAACTTACCACCTATTATGCAGTTAGCCTTCTATAACTAGTAATATAATATAATAGGGACTATATCTTTCTTTATAGATTATAGGTATTATATTAACTCTATCTTAGTTACTGAGGAGTATATAAAACTATTCAGTAGTAGTAAAACTATAGTCTACTAGCTAGTTAAGAGAATATAGTTAGTAATAATATATATCTATATAGAGATAGCTACTA
>MASP02000967.1:0-27121 GCA_001693025.2 Colletotrichum lindemuthianum | reverse complement strand
CCTTTAACGTAAGGTATCACTTTACCGGATGTAGGTCTCAATCCTACCTACCTCGCTACAAAGAATAATAAGAATTAATAGCTTTACCTCTCTAACTAATAAAATACTACTTTTCAAAATATTATTACTGAGAATTCTAATAAAAATAAAAAGAAAACTGTTAAGCTTCTAATCTCAAAACTTATATATATATTTAGAAAACCTTCCCTATTAAGATCTAAATAGATAATATCCTCCACCTCCAGCTTATAAGTATATACTATAGTATACTAGAGTGTTAGTTAGCTTTCTTTAATCCCTTAGTAATTACCTAGAGTCTCTATAACTAATTACAATCCTCTATAAGTAATATCTTATTAATCTAAAAAATATATTATTTATAAAATAATAGAGATAACTACTAGAAAGTAGCTAGAAACTAATTTTAGACTAACTATATATATAACTTACTTTAAGGTAACTCTTAAGACTGTAACTATACCTTTATATATATATAGCTTCACACTCTAGATAGCTATTACTTACTTCTAATACTTATATATAGCTATACTAATTAAAAATACTATATATATAGTAAACCTAATTATTAGTCTATAAAGTATACTCTTAAGGAGAGATATACCTTATATAATAAACATAAGTTAACTACTAACCCTAAAATATACTCTATAGTAGTATACTAAACTTTCCTTATCAGCTATAAAAATATTAATAGCCTTAATAATAATAACCTTAAGATTCCACTAGAGGTTAATACTAATAAAAATATTATTATATAATATTAAATAGATATTAACTTTAAAGAGAACTACTCTATAGAATCTACCCTAGAGATATTTTTCATATTATTTTATAGTAAGAAGCTTATTACTTTTAAGAGAGATAAAATTACTAGAATCCTCTAAAATTAAGTAATAATCTACACTCTTACTAAAAGTATTATTACTAATAGTAAACTTATAGATAATACTACTACTCCTATATATACTTTTATATTTAAAGGCTATTACTTAAGTATTATATTTCAAGATATTCTACCTAACTTAGATACTACTAGCTTCTTAACTACTAGATACTCCCAGTTTACTATATTAAAATAATTAGTTGTCTCCTCTATTATCCTTATACTTCTGTAAAGTAAACTAGTTATAATATATTTTAGAGAAACTACCTCCATTATAATATTTAGAATAATAAATATATTTATATTACTCAGTATTATTATATTTTATATAGTCTCTTATAATATATTCTTCCTCCTCTACCTCATAAATATAAATCACTTAAGTATTATATTTAATAATATCTATAATAAGCTCCACTAAAGTAAAAAAATTATACTTATTATTTAAAAATAGAGATATCTATAGATACTTCTTAATAAGGAGAAAATAATTATCTCTATATACCTTATAGAGATAGAGATATAGAGACTCTACTACTACTTCAGATATCTAGCTATAATATACCTCTATAATATTCTAACTAAGGCGGAATATTCAGTTAAATAGTATACTCTCGAAACCCTCAAATGATACTACTACTACTACTACTAAATATATAATATAGCTTCCTCACACTTCTGATTTATTATTTAGAGTAATATTAACTTTAACTTTAAGATTATTATTAATATTATCTATATTAATAACTATAGTATACTCTATATTATTAACGCTACTGTAATATTTAACACTACTTAATTTTTACTTAACCTATCGGTAAAGATAATATAGAAGGCCCTCAAAGTATATTAGATTAATATATACTAAGGTCCTCCCGATTTTATTACTACTAATATAGATATAATCTTTTAATCTAAAGATTTCAGATTAGAGGTAAAAACTATAGGATTAATAGTTTATATTATATTTATTAAGATATATAATAGTATTAGTAAAGTTAAGTATTACTATATACTCCTATACTATATATATAAGATTTATTATATAGAGCTTCTTATTACTACTTAAGAGATATTCTTTTAGGTAGTATATAAAGTAATTAACAACACTACTAGCTTAAATAACCTTATACTTACACTACTTATTTTTAGAGTATATTTATACTTTACAGAAGATTCAGTTCCCTCTCTGGATATTATTACCTAAGCTTAAACTATATCTAAAACTATAGAGGAGGTCTACTATAAATATACTAAATATACTATTAATACTACTTTAGTAATATATAATAATCTTAATACCTCTTATATGACGATCCTTCTACTTTAGACTTTTATATATATATAGTAAGAGAAAAAAGGCTAGTAAAGACTATATCTTCTTATTACTACTTACAGTAAGATATATATTCTTAAGCTACCTTATAGCTTTTAAGAGTTATAATTAATAACTATAAAATAGTATTTTAAAAGTAATAAATAAGAGATTAATAATAATGTAGCTAAAATTATAGCTTTATAAGACTTAGTATTTATAGTTCTATATACTAACCTTCAGTGAAGCTAAAGATCTCTAAGTAACCTAATAGTAAATAGAAGTTTATAATTCTATATAGCTACTCTAATTTTATCTATAGTTATCCCTAAGACTCTAAATATATAACTGATACTTTATATTACCTCTACCTTAAGAGATAATAATATCCTCCCCCCTCTAGTAGTTAGTAATCTACTATTTTAACTATAAGTAACTTAGATTATACTAGAATCTCTAAATTATATAATCTATAGATACATAGTTAGTTTACTACTTCTAGAGTTTAACTAAGAAGTTTATTTTATAATATATTTTATAGCTAAAAAAAAATTAGATTTAGTATTCTTACTTACCCTCTATATAAAAGATATAATTATAATATCTAGCTTACTATTTAAAAAGTTAATTAAAAAGGAAATTAAAAGTATTATTAATAATGATATTATAAAGATTATTTAATATAACCTTATCTTCTATAAGGATTATAAGCTTTCTAAGTTCTGTATTATTAATAAGATTAAGAATAAGGATACTAATAAGGTATATAAGAAGTTAAAGTTTATACTCTAAAACTGTAGAGACTATAGTAAATTTAAGATTTTAATATAATTACTAATAATCCAGTAGAGTAGCTAATAGTTAATTTTAGCTGTAACTTTAACCTTCCTTAAATATAAGAATATAATAATATAGTTTTATAATATTATTTAAGTTTATACTTAAGCTAAAATAGAGCTTATAAAACTTATTATAACTAAACTACCTTCACACCTTAAAGAGCAGTATTCTCTAAACTCTATAATAATTATTATTAAGCTACTTTATAGTTTCACTGAAACTGGAACTTACTAGTAAGTAACTTACTCTATATACTATAAGAAGAAGTTATAAATAGAGACTTTAATATATCATCTATACCTCTTTATTTTGCATACTTAAAGTGATACCTTCAGCCTCGTCAGTATATAAACTAACGACACTCTCAGCCTCTCTAATATAATATTCTCTCGCTAAGAGGATAAGGAGCTTAAAAGAACTTTATTTAAAATAAAGCCTAAAATTATACTCTCAGAGACTATACCTCTCATATTTAATAAAGATATCCTATTACTTTATAGCAATTACCTCCACTTATACTAAAAGTACTAAAAATAAAAGCTAGCTTTTATTAATATATATACTACACCCGAGATACTTAAGAAAGCGTATATTAAATAATATATATATAGTGTATACTTTACCTCTATATACCAGCCAGAGGCTCTATTTAACCTCTCGCATATAGCGTAAGAGTAATAACCTTTAAGTGATAATACTACTACACTTAATAAATAGCTTAATTAGGAAATAGAGTATTTTAAGTAAAACCTAAATTTTATACCACTTAACTTCTCTAAAATATATCTTTACACTTTTATTAATAGCTCTTTTACTAATAACACTAACCTCTTATCTTAACTAAGATTTATAATAACTCTAGGCTAAGAGACTATAACTAGCGATAGTTAGTTTAACCTCTACAGTAACCTCATATACTACTTATCTACTAAAAGTAAGAGAGTTACTAGGAGTATACTTACCTCAGAGATCTATATTATAGTAGCTAATATAGACTTTACTTATATTATAACTATATCACTTAAGAAGATCCTTAAATACTAAAAGCTTCCTTAGATCCTAATAATTATATATACTAACTTATACTTACTATATAAGTACCTTATAAAGCTCAGCACTACTAAAGAGAAGTATCTAATAATCGATATTATAGTATTAAGGCAGTTATATAAACGCTATAAGCTCTATAAGATATAGTAGATTAATAGAGATAATAATATTACTGATACCTTCATAAAAAGTACTCTAAACTATATCCTCAAGAGATTTATCAATTTAAACCATATAACTATTTAAATAGAGGGATAGGTAACTTAAGCAGAGTAGATAAATAAATATTCAGACGTTATTTAGGCAAAAAGGATATAGATCGTAAAAAGTACTATTTTTCATATAAATAGATAGGCACTAAAGTATATAATAAAAAGAAAAGTTACCAGTATTAGTTACGCTATACTATAAGGTATATAGTAACTATATATAATACTATATATATAGCAGTATACCCTCTAGGGCCCACTAGCTACAGATACCTAGCACTCAGCGCCAGCTATAGCCAAATAGTATAGCAATTAGTAAACAATTACCATACTATAGATCTAGAGCCTTATATAACGCCACACACTACATAACGTAGTAATAATAATAACTAATAATTAGAATACCAGTTTGCATCTATACGATAAGATTACGTACGGCGTGCGATTATCCTGACGATTAAACTAACACTTACTTCTATAGGTAATATACTAGATTATATTACAGACTAATTTTAACAGAGGGTTAACTTTAATAAGTAACTATAGAATCTGCAAATACTTTTCAGATGATTTTAGTATTAGTTATACTTTATTTACTAAAATAAAACTTAATACTAAAGTTAGTATTAATATAGGTAGTAATATAGTTATCTTAGCGAAAGTAATATCTAAATACTAAGCTAGATTATCCTAAATTCACTATATCTACTTATCTCTATTAGCTTTATTATTTTAGTAATACTTTATATTCTATTCTTCTTATATCACTCTACTCAGTACTAACACTAAGTTACTAAATATAACGAAGTAAAACTTTTAGGTTAATTTCTCTTACTAAGTAGCTAGTATACTATTATAATTATAGCTTCTAAGTGGGATCCTACTAATAGTGAGAATCTTTTCTATTTAGTCTAAAAGGATTATTAGTAAAGTTTACTTAAGGTAGTTAGAGGTTAGTATAATATAAATCTATCCAGCTATTAAATATTATAGCTTCACTCTACCGCCTCTTATATATAAGTCTGCAAATATTAATACTAAAATAAATTTCCTTTCATTTTACCTATTAGACTATTATATATTATAGTATTATATATAGTCTTATTATTAGTTTATGAGAAAATCTGTCTATATTGAAATACTCTCTTACTTATAGAGGAAAAGTAAAATAATAAATTACTTTCACTTATAGTTCTTACTATACTGAATTACTAATACTTAAGGATCCTTATTAGTTTTAATATAGTAAGCTAGAATATCCACTATATTACTTTATATTACCTAGGTGAAGCTTATATTTTAAGTGTTCTAAATTAGTTCTTCCTATTACTTCATTTAGCTAAGGAGGTTATAGAAACCAGGAAGGTAATCTGAAAGCTTATCTATATTTATAGTATAATTATCCTAAGTTACTATTAGTTAGAAGTAATTCAGTAAGAGTTTTATTACTATAATACCTTCTAGTTTAAACTAGTAAGGAAGTTTATCTATTAGTAGTTTAAAGTTAATATTAAGGTTAGTAGATTATTCTTTATAGATACTAGTTTAAAGAGGAGGCTGGTTATTATAGTCTCTTAGGTATTCTTAATAGAATTAGTTTCTGGAAGATATTATTAGTAGTAGCTTTATCTTTATTTTTGGATCTAGAAGTAGGTAGGAGACTCTAAGCTCTACAAGTTACTAGCAGTACTAATTAATATCTAATATATAGGTATCTTTAGAAGCAGGTGACTCTATTAAACTTATAGTATTTTAAGGGAAAGCTGTCACTAGGTAGATAAAAGCTAGAGAGAAAGTTAAGAGGATAATATAGAGGTAATTTATAAATCTAAACTATAAGATTAATAAAGTCTATAATAATAAAAGTATTTATTAAAGTAAGTATTTTAGTAAGTTTAGGAAGTTTAAAATATTAATATTAATATTAAGAAAGAAAGTTAAAATTTTATTAGAGAGTAAAAGTATCTAGTTAAATAGCTTATAAACCTGTAAATATACAGCTTTTAACTAATTTACTTAAAAGCTATTATCTTCCCTTTAGATAAAAAGATTCTTTCCTTATAACTAGTTAGGTTTTTAGTAACTTACTAACTGTAACTATATATTTACTATAGTAAGAAATATAAAAATATCTTCTCTAACCCTTACCTACTTAATCTCTCTCTTTTATCTATAACTTCCTAGCTTCCACTTTACTTTATCTATAATTAACTTTCTTTTACTATATCTTAATATAATTACCTTATCCTAAGTAAGAATATTAATATCTCTTACTTGCGTGAATTTAGGGAACTAAGTGCCCTCTATGTAATTTATAATATTAGCTACCTTATACCTCAGAAACTAGTAAGTAGTATATATCTATAGGTTATAATTCTATTAGTTAAGCTAATAGTAAGTTTCCTGCTTACCTTACGTTATTCTGGAAGCTAATCTTTTATTAGATAATTATAAGTTTTATTTTTTTATATTTTATTATTCCTTAGAATAAATACTTTGAGGTTATATTTACACCTCAGCTTTAGCTTAATGTGGATCCTTAAATTACATAAGTGATATTTTAGTATATTCTTATAGATTATTAGGATTATAAGAGAGTTTATTTATATACTAAAAGAATATTTATACTTTAATACTGAATCTTTATTTACTAGAGTGTTACTCTCTCTAATAGCTTATAGGCTTAAAAGATTCTCAATTAGCTAGCTACTATATATAGCTTCTTTATTTAGGAGTATAGTAGCTAGAATATAGTACCTTATAGCTACTATAAGAAGTAAGTATATACTACTTATAATAATAAAACTAGTTTTTAGGTCTGTAAACTCTACTTTAAGTATATCTTTCTTTCTGGGATTTCATATACTAACTACTTCTTCTATAAAACTTAAGGAACCTATAATTTCAAGTATATTAGAATCTAATAGAGATAAAGCTATAACTATATATATCCTAATAATATTTATTAGCTGAGTGGAGAGTATAATAGTCTCTCTATATTTAAGTTTAAGATTCCCTAAAGTTTTAAGAAGACTAAAGTAATAGAAGTTACTTACTTTAATTTTCCTTACTTTCTTAATATTATTTTTCCTAAGTACAAAAAGGTATATAATATTCCTAATATTATATTTATATATATTATCTATATCTTTATATAAAAGCTTCCTCTTTAGTTTCCTTAAGATAAACTACTTCCTTAAATCTAAAAAGATATTAAGATATAGTACGAAATTACAGTTACTTAGTAGGAAACTCTCAATTAAAGTCTAGAAAAATAAAGGAAATACTAAAATAAAGGAAATAGTAAATATATAATAGATTTAAAAATATAAATAGAAACTAATTTCCTAACTATTTTTATCTTTTAATATATTTTCTTGAATATATATTTTCTCCTTATAATTAAATAAATATTTGTATTTAATAAAGAAAGATAAGAATACTTTAGCCATTAAAATCTAAAGTTAGCTTTTAACTATTTAAAATAGTAGAAATAGTGAGATAGTAATATTATTTCTATAGTCTTCCTCCCTAAAACTGAAAGGAATACTCCAGAATTTAAGATTTCTAATTCTAAAACAGAAGAAATAGGATTCCTATAAAGTATAAAATAGAAAAGGAAATATAAATAAAACTATCCTATAAGTCTGTAAATAAACATAAGAATACTTTAGATACTAATAGGTGAGAAATCTGGATTTAAGAGTAGTAATTTAAAATATATCTCTCTCCTCTCTGGATTTAAACTTAGAAGATAAATCTTAAATATAGGATTCTTTAGTATTAAATTAGTAATCTTTCTAATATTTAAGAGATATACTTATCTATAAGTTAGTAGTATAATATTATTATTACTATTATACTTACTAAGGATTATAAATTCCTCTATATTCTCTTTCTCTTTAATAGCTATTAGTTCTCTTTTAGCTGGAAAGACTCTCTCTAGTTCTAACTCTAATTTAGATCTATAAATATCTAGATTAGTAAGTTTCTAGTATCCAGCTAGTATTTAAATAAACGTTTATAGATAGTTTCTACTATAAGTTAAATTTTAAATTTCTTCTCTAGATAGAGTTACTAGTCTGTATAAAGAAGAGTTTAATATATATAATGGTATATAAAAAAGTTTAGTCTATTAGTATTTAAGTTTATATTCTGATAACTTATTAATAGTTTACTTTATATTATAAACTAATGTAAGATTCCTAATTTTCAGTCTATCTTCTTAAAGAATATTAGCTTAATAAGTATTAAAACTGTTAGCTACTTTCTTATATTAGTTTATAATTATCTTTATAGTATTGTTTCTATCTTTTTTTAGCTAAGTAAATACTTTAATTTATAGTTATAATTCCCCCTCCTTTATTTATATTAATATTTAGTCTAAAACCCTCTATATAGGTATTAGTATCTTAATTAGTGTAATTGCTTTATATCTGTATTTAAGGTAGAAGGGGGTATATTTTATTAAAGTTTAAATTATTATCTAATCTGTAAATAGTATTATAGGTAGTAGGAAGCGAGGGTCTTTATTACTATTCCCTACTATCTATACTAATAAAGTGTAGGTAATCAGCTAGTAACTAACTTTAATAACTCTATTAGTCTGTAGATTATAAGTAGAGGTAACCTATTACTTTATACTATACTGCTTATTGAATTTAATAATATATTACTTATTCTTAGGTTTACTATTAATAATAAGTATACTATAGAGACTATAATATATAGTAACTTCTTCCTACAGAAACTTTATAATAGTTTTTAATATTACTCTATTTAGCTATTATACTTCTAGCTATTCTGTGAAAGTATCTCTAGCTTTAATAAGATACTATTTATCTATTTTCTGAATATCTAAATTAATATAGTTAAATAGATACTCTTATAAAGTTATAAAATTATAAAGATTACTAGTATATTAAACTTAATATAATTAACAGTCTAGATAATATTTTACTACATTATAGACCTCCCTATATATACCTATCTAGCAGTATTAATTAGTTAGCCTGCGAAAAACTACTTCTCAGCTATAATACCTACCCCTATCATATACTATAGTAATAAGCTTCTGACAAATTATAGGATTATTTTCTACTTACTGTAATGTTAGCTTATATAGGATAGCTCTAGTGAAAAATAGTTAATTACGCAGTTAAAAAATTAATATCTTATATCTAAAAATTCTGAAATAGATTAGGTTAATACTAGGTAGCTTCTTTAGAGTTACTAAATAGTAAGTAATCTGTCGAGATTAATATAATTAGGTCTGTAAATCACTTAATATAATACCAGAGAGTATTAATTCTAGGTCTATATTACTACTAGTAGCTAGAGTGATATCTATATTCAAAACCTCCTTAATATATTACCTATCACTAAGGGAATAAACTCTGTTAAAGAAAGCTTAAATACTTATATTTACAAAGAAAAATTACTTATTAATCTAGTTCTTAATATCTCCCTCCCCTATATTATTAACTTTATTAGAAACCCTAGAAGGTTTCTAAGATAATCTATTAGCTACTAAGTTTATTACTCTACTAATATAATAGACTTTAAAATTAAATATCTATATCTAAAATATCTAGTAAATAATAAGAGCTTCTAGAAGATCTAAAACTATATTATTAAGCTAAACTACTAGTATTTTCATATTTATCTCTAGTAAAAAATACTAGCTATATGGATAGTTATAAACTTACTTTAGAGTTTTTAATATACTCTAAAGTTTTTTCTTTCCTATATTATAATCAAGCTTTAGGTCTGTAAATAAACTACTTTTATCGTAGGTAAAAGTTTTCTTCTGTTTAATAAATTATCTAAAAACTATACTCTAGCTAGTTCCACTAGTGTCTACTACTAAGTAGATCTAACCTCCCTCTTAGCTATAATTAATAGAAATAAGTATAGAAGCATTATAACGCTTATCCTACAGCTAGCCTATTACTATCTTCTGAGAGTTAAGTTATTAAAAACAGATATTCTTCTTAAGTAAGTTATTAAGTAGCTAGATAATAGTGAAATAGTTTTTTACTTAAACCTAATAAAAAGTAGTGATATCTAGAAATAAATAGACTTTAGAGATATTATAGTATACCTTCTACTTCTTAATCTTAGTAATTTTAGATTTTTCAGACTATTAGCTATATATCCTATAGATATAGCTTATAATAGTAACAGTCTTCTATACCTACTATAACTTTACTACTATAATAATATAGCTAGTAAGCTTAATATTCACTAGAACCCTATTAATATTCTGAATATACTCTAGGATATACCTATAAATACCTAAGTAATATAAATTATCTTCTCTATTATATATTATTATTAGCTTTTTAATTATAATATCATTTAGGAAAACTTTATAATAGTTAGGAATGAAGTTATAGAGGATCCTTATTATAATTCTCATAAATTTAGATAATAGAGTTAATATTTCTTATAAGTAAAATATAGTATCTTAATAGACCTAATAAGGTTATAAATATTGTTAAGTTTCTACTTTAAAGGTTAAGAGGGATCTAATTATAATTTAAGAAAATATCGAGAAGAAATAAAAACTTATATATACTAAAGTCTTCTAAGAATTTATCTACCCTAAGTGGTAACTCTATATCTTAAATTATAATACTATTAATCTTTATAGCTAAGTTAATAAATCTTATCTTACTATTCTTCTTCCTAATAGGAAAGAAAGCATTTCAGTATATAATATAGCTATACTCTAGAATTCTATTCTAAATATAAACTCTAAAAATCTTAATAACATTTTTAATTACTCCCTTAGAAATTAGGATAGACCTTACTTACTATATTTTATATAGAATAGTTTTAATTATTTATAGTAGTATTACTAACTTAAATAGCTTACTATAATAGTTAAAATTATAAGCTAGATCCTACTCTTATACTTTTAGAACTTCCACTAGAAGTTCTTTCTCTAGCTTATATAAGTAACTTACCAAATCTATAACGTTTTTTAGATATTCTGAAGTTGGATATTTCCTAATAGTAATTTTTGGAAATTTTAGCGTAATTATATCTACAAATTATCCCTTAAGATTATTCTTAATAATTTTCTCTATTTCTACTTATACTTTCCATTTCCACTTAGAATTACTCTCTAGAGTTATCCTATCAGATAGTATATTATTATTTAACTTAATCTTTTTATTTTTTGTTTTATATATTATATTAATATTTTTAACCAATTCTCCCTATATATCTACTACTACTATATATTTAGTTATATCTAGAAAGCTTTCCTCCTATTTATTAAATATAATATCTAATATTACTACTACCTCCTAGCCTCTATAATATAGACTTTTCTTACTTTTCTTTCCTCTTACTAAAACTTACTATACTAATAGCTTAAATTTATAAAAACTATAGAGATACTTTCTATTATAAGATAGATAGTCTAGACTATATTTTCCAAGAGATATAATAATATAGTAAATCTCCTAGACTTTCAGCTTTATAGTTTAGTAAACTGAAACTTCTAAAATCTCCTGAAACTCCTTCTCTAACTTATTAATTACTATAATAACTTCTTTATTATCATCTAGCTATATCTAATTCTCTTTAGATACTTAATCTTATAGCTATAATATAAAATCTGCAAAATCCAACTTAAAGCTAGGAAGTAGTATATTTAACTTTTCCTACTCTTTTTCTTTATATTAACTATCTCCTCCTATAAAAGAATAACTATCTGCTAAGTTAGTAGAAGTTACTAGTTTTCCTCTTCTGTAGAAAGACAAAAACTATATACTTTTTAAATCTAGTTAAAACTATCTATATCTATAATAATATTATAAAACTTAGCTATTAAGTTAAATATATAAAATAATAGTAGAATATTTAGTCTATTATTCCTAGACTAAAATATACCTATAATCTAATTTAGAATATAGTCTAATATTATTCTAATCTTAATGATAAATAGAATACTTAAAACTAAATCTTTTAAAATATAACTTTTAGATATAATAAAAAATCCTTTATTAGAGATACAGTAATTATCTAACTAAATATCCTCTATTATTACTTTAGCGAAATTAGTTATATAACTAATATTAGTAATATTATAGAGACTTAGTCTTATGAAAGTTATATAGAACTATAGATTAGCTACCTATATATACTCCTTAGAGAGAATATTAATTATAACGTTTATATTAATAATTCTATAAGCTTTAGAGTCTACTAAGTCTGTAAATTAAATATTAATCCAGAAGTATATTATAATAAAATTATACATTATTACTAAAATTATTATTACATAATCCACTATAGAGATAACCCTAACTACTAAACTTACTATCTTAATATCCACACTATAACTCTATATAATATTATTAAGTTAAGTTTAAAAATATACTCCCTCTATATTACTAAGTATTCCGGGAGGTAGAGAAACTATTATTACTTATAGTTTAGTATACTTATAATTCTAGTACTCTATCTATTTACAGATTACTTAACTCTACTTCCTAACTTTATTATAAAATTCTATAAAATCCTTATCTATAGGAAGAAAGATATTCTAAATTCTTTTATTACTAAGGTAACTATCTATAACTATCTTTATATACTTATAGCTAATCTGAGTGTATATAGGTTAGTTATAGTAAAGTAGCTTCTTGGAAACTAAAATTTACCTTCTAACTTTCTTATAATAAATATAATATATAAAATTCTAGTTCTCTTTATTAATTAGGATTATAAATATAAAAACTTTATCCTTACTACCTTTCTAAGTAAGCTATTAGTAAGGTAGCTTCTCTATATTAGATATTATCTCCTTATTATTAAATATAAACTTTACTACTCTTATATTTTTGAATATTTATATAGTTATAAACTTATAGTATATAGTAATTAGATCTGTAAATATAGTAATCTTTAGCTTACGTAAGTTATATAGTAAATAGTAGTTATTAGTTAGTTTTACCCTCTCTATTACTTCTATCTCTTTAGAAACTATCCTCTCCTGAATCTTTTCTAAAACTATACTAATATACTCTACTAGTGTGAGACTAACTACTATAATACTCAGAACTATATAAATATCTTCTATCTAGCCTCCCCTCTTCTCTAATACTAACTAATCTTTCTATAGAAGTTTTATAGAAATAGATATTATCAATTAAGCTTAAGTAGTCTAACACTTATTTTAAAACCTAATATTAGTAAACTACTACTATACTTTACTCTAGTTATACTATTATAGTAAATTTTGGAAGTTAGTATACTAAGATTATCTATAGGATATTACTAGCTAGACTACTAAAAACTACTAAAACTTCTTAGTAATAAAGAGAAGAACTATCTTACAGTTAGGCTAATTACTAACTTATTTATGAAAAATAATACTATTTTTAATTCTTTCTAGACTTTAGTAGATCTATCTAATATAATAATAGTAATTAAATATATTAAAATAATAGATACTTTCAGAAATATATTATAATAACTATTAGTATATAAATCTCTAGTAGCTATCTATTTTATACTAATAGTATAATATAGAAGTAGTTAGTATAAGTTAATTTTAATTTCTATTATTCTGAAAACTAAATTAATTCTAATATCCACTTTCTTCTCTCCTAAAAAGCTAGCCTCTATAGATACTACTATACTAAACTACTGAATCTATAGTGTAAACTATATAATTATTATAATTACTTAGCTTAATAGTATATAATTTAGCTACTAAGTTTTAGGTCTCTCTAAAACTATCTATAAGTTTCTATAAGCTAGCTTCCATTTTAGTAATCATTATCTAGTTAAAACTTAAATCTTTAAACTAACTTAAGAGTTACTTACTATTAGGGCTAAGCTTATTTATAATTATATTAATTTTCTTAGTAGTTTTTATAATCTTAAATCTAAAAGTTATATTTAGAGAAGTTACTAAGGTTCCTATAGAAGCTAACTAACTAGTTAATTACTTAAGGAGGGATTAATTACCTACCTATTAGGCTAGTAAATATTTAAATAAATTCTAGAATATTTTAACTAGTTAAGGGATCTTATAGTGAAGATTTCTAGTAATCTCCTTAAGAGATTAAAGTGGGAGTTAGTATAGGGAGATATAGATAAGATTAATATTAGGTAAAATAATATCCCTGCGGATTCTCACTCTCTCTTAAAGGTTATTTATAGTAGTTAGATAGTTAACTACTCCAGATAAATTATTAGAAGCTAGGTTAATATTATAACTTATAGTATAAAGTCTCTTATCAGAGTTATAGCTAGCTATAAAATCTATAATACTTTAGATATTTATTAGAATTTCCTTAATATCTTTCTAAATATACTTATTAGCTACTATACTTTTAATATTATATCTATATTATATATTATAGTAAAAAGAGATTATAGTAACTATCTTACACTCTAGTTTATATAATATCTTAAATATAGCTTTATAGTTATCTAGGAAGTTAGAGATATTATTAGCTATAAACTTAAGGATATTCTTAAATTAAGAAACTATCTTTATTATTATTAGCTAGGTAGACTGAAATTTAGAGAGTATTATAAAATTTTCTATAGTTATCAGATAGTTAAGTAAAATATTAGAGATCTTAAGGATAGAAGCTTGAAAGCTTTAGTTTATATTATAGTTAGATAAAGAGGTATCTTCTAATTTCTCTAGAGTGTTTATTATATAAAGTTAGATCTTTATAAAAACTAAATTATTAAAGAAGGAACTAGTAATAGTTAGCTAGGGAAGCTTAGAAGCTTTCTCCTTATTAATATTTAACTATTTAGTAGTTATGATAGTAATTATTATAGTTTTAGTTGTTTTTTGATTATTAGTATATAGTAATAAAGTGAATCTTAGTGTTATATAAAAGGGTGGCTACTTTAATTAAAGCTAATTTCTCCAGTGTTTTTTATTTCTAGCTCTCTTAAGTACTTTATTTTTATTCTTATAAAGGGTTAAACTTATAAATTTATTCTTCTATTTAATATTTTAATATTAGTATTCTAGGTTTATATTTACTATATTCTATCTTTTCTTACTACTTCTCATTATAATATATTATATAATATTTTTATTATTTTTCTGTAAATCTTCTTCTTTTATAAGTAACTTATTTCCTTATTTATTTACTTTCTTTATATTATTTTACTGCTCCTTAATAAGAATTAAGTAGATTAATATTATTAGACTTATTAGTTTTATAAGATTTTCTTCAGCTTAATAAGCTATTCTAGATTTTCTGATTATATATAATTCTTTCTTATCTTCTTTATTATATTATTATAAATTAGATACTACTTTCTAGGCTAAATTAGGAGCTTTACTTTATTTTATAAAAAGGATAGATATATTTTTAAATTCCTACGTTATTTTCAGAATCTTCTACTTTCTTACTAATTTATAGTTAGAATATAACTATTATTCCTTACTATTAATTAATATTAAGTTTATAAATAAGTTTATTATAGTTATATAGAACTTAAAAAAACTTTATTTATAAATCTTACGGTTCTTAGTGTTATCTAGCTAGTTAAGATAATATATTATATTGTGATTTTTGACTTTAACTTATCTAAGATAGTATAAAAATACCTCCTTATTCTAATTTATAAGGAACTAAGAAGAGATATATTTACCTCTAGATACTATTAAAATAAGTATTAGCTGCTTAAGCTGAAATAACTAAATAAATAAAATAAAACAATCTTCCCTAAGTCTAATTCTTCAATAATAGAAAATAGGGAGAAAACTCTAGAAAAATATATTAAATAAAGTATATTATATTTACAGATCTATAGCGTAAAGAGTATCTTAATTGCGAAAGTAGTACTCCAGATTATGAAGGGTAGTATAGTGTGTGAATTCTGTATTCTGCTACTATTCCTTAGTCTGGCGCTATAGATATAGGCTTATAGCCTGTGCGTACGTACTGCTTACATAATAACCGAGACCTATAGCTGAGGCTTAAGCCTATTATAGTAACTTTTAATTTACTTTAGATACTTCTCCTTATTAGTTATAGTTTCCAAGCAGGCTTTAGCTTTTTTTATATACTTATTCTGTAAGTAGTTATTGATTACCTTTCTTTTCTATCTTATATTAAAGTCTGTAAAGTAGCTTATATTCTAATTAATATAATTAATTACTATAAGATTATTAGAAATTTAGGTAACTTACTATAACCTAGAGATAAGAATATCTTGAAGTTTCTATATACTAACTTATTAGTAAAGAAGATTCTTTAGTATCTTATTGAATAAAAAAGTAGTAGAGTATTCCTTACTATTCTATTAGTATTATTATTATTGTTATTTTTATTAGGTGAATAATCTAGAGAAATAAAAAATAAAAGGATTAGAGATAAATATCTATAGTATAGTCTATATATAAATACTCCTTCCTGAATAAAAAGGATTAATTCAAATTATATTCTGAAATTTATTACAAAGTATATATATATATATAAAAGGATTATATAATTCAAATAATATTAATCTTATATTTTTATTCTTTAAATAAGCTGAAATATTAATATTTTTATATTTAATAATTTACTTCTTCTTTTTTGAGATAATTATAAAAAGTATTTACTATTTCTACTTAATATATTAATATATAAACTTTATAATAATAATACTACTAATATTACTACTTAGTAGTATAAGTTTACTTCTTATTTTTATTTTAATTTAACTAATTTAATATTACTTATAGATAACTTACTAAACAAAATAACATAAATATAATACTACTACTATAGCTAAATAAGCTGCAGTAAAAGCCTTAACCTCAGCTACTTTAGCTACTAATGAGGATCCTACTACTTAGAAAGCTCTAGTAGCTTAGAAGATTTTACCTAGAAAGATTTCAGCCAGAAAATCTATTTAGTAAAAACTATATAAGTATTATTCTAGTAGTAAGTTTATTCTTAATTACGATAAATAATTACTATAAATCTAATTATCTATAGCTATAATTATTTAGGAGATTTATTACTACTAATATAATATTAAGTTTTTAATTTCTAAAGCTTCCTTCTAATACTTTATTAGGGAATTAATAATATAGATTTTTAGTAAAGAAGATCTTTATTACTAATTATCAGCTATTAGTGTTTTTTAAGAAGTAGCTAAATAGTATTTTATAAAAATATTTAAATGTAAGTAATATTACTAAATTACTTACTATTTTCTATTTTACTTACTTTTTTCTAGTAACTAACCTAGTAGCTATATATATAAAGTCAATTATAATTATATAGAAAGATATTTATTATAGCTAGTCTTAGGTTTAGCAGAAGTGAGTCTATTAGTAGTAAGTTAAAGCTAGAATATATAGGTAACAGTACTATTATAGTACTGATAAGATTAGGTCTTTAAAGCTTATAGTAATCAGGTGTAAGTCTAATAAGAAGATTGAGGGATAAAGCTAGAAGTATCTAAAGATAATTATAAATTTAGTTGCTAAAAAGCTATAAAAGTCTAACTTTAAGTAAACTTAAGCTTATTTTATATATAAGTCTATAATATTTATAGGTTTTCCTATTCCTATTAATATTATATTATTCTTTACTAATCTGAAGGTAAGAAGTAATTACTACCTATAGGTTAGTAATTACTTAGCTTTACTAATTATTTTAAGAATCTACTGATTAATTACTTACTCTATAGGGTAATTACTTATCTCTTATTATTATATAACTTATATTATAGTTTCTTTATAGTCTAATAGGTTCCTTATTATATTCTTCCCTTTATATATATAAAATATTCTGTAGCTACTAGGTATCTTATAATTTAGCTTTAATCCTATTAGGTTATAATATTAAATCTCCCCTCTGAAAAATCTTATTTTTAAGATTGATATAAATAAGTAACTTCTACTTATTAGTTTATAATAAGTTTCTCAATTTTATTATTATATCTATATTATATTAGAATTAGTTTCTAATTTCTCTACTTCTACTTATTATTATTAATATTATATATTATATATTAAAGAGTTTAGTATAGATATAATACTATATTCCTTTTATTATTCGAAAAGCCTATATTATAAAATACTTTATAGAATAGAAGTTTATAGTAAATATATAGAATTAAGTTATTGTTATAATATATTACAGAATATAATATATAAATATAAGTTTTTATATCTTAAGTAATATATTATCTTACTAATTAGATAGTTAATTATTTACTTAATAAAACTAGTTATTTAGAAAATAAGAAAGAAGTAGTAGAGGAAATTCTACTGAAAAACGCTACAGTATTAAGGAAAACTTAGGTAGAAATAGATAAATTACTCGTGAGGCTGAATTATATCCAGAAGATAAAATAGAATATTTTTAAGTGAGGAAGAGTTATTACTAGTAATAATACTAAAGTAAAATTAAGTTTACCTATAGTGAATAAGAGTGTAGCTATTTTAGATATATAGTTAGATAGTATTTTCAGGATAATTAATTAGAATATAATACTGAATAATCTTAATATAGTGAATTTCGATTTTAGTATTCTCAGTGTAGTAGTTAAGAAATCTTAATTTTCGGAAGATAATATTTCTAGATATAGAAATATTTTATCTCCTTAAGGTTTTTTATCTAGTTAATATTTAAGTTAAGAATATTAAATATAAATTAGTCTATTAATCTAGACTATAGATATTATAGTTTATTTATATATTTATTATTTCCAGTATTCTTAAAGTTCTTTAAGGTATTTAATATTAGA
This sequence comes from Colletotrichum lindemuthianum, assembly GCA_001693025.2. NCBI lineage: Eukaryota > Fungi > Ascomycota > Sordariomycetes > Glomerellales > Glomerellaceae > Colletotrichum > Colletotrichum lindemuthianum. The sequence goes on along the minus strand of MASP02000967.1, from coordinate 8,061 downwards.
TACTAATTTCTATATATTTTCTGTATAGCTATATTCTTTCTATTTAATAAAATATTATATTTCTATATTATCTTATTAATTAATATAGTTAATAATTTATTCTACTTTATATTCTCATTCTAAATTAACTTTAATATAATTTTTATATAAGATCCTTTTAACATTAATTCAAGAAGTAAAATATAAAAAACTAGATAATATCTTATAGTATCTAGTAGTAATAGTTTATAGTTAATATTTAAGATTTTGTAAATAATTTCAAATAGTCTAAGTTTCTTAAAATCTAATTTATCGCTTAGTTATTTAATCTTAATATTTTATCTAGTAAGGTAGATACTATCTTCCTCCTTAAAGATTAATCCTCTTATTCTTAAAATATTAATATACTTATATATTTATGACCTAATAAATTTAAGTTTTTTTAGAAGTTTATCCTAGAGAGTATAAAACTTTAAGATATTTACTATTACTTTTATTACTTATTCTCTCTATTAAGATTCTCTATATATAGTGGGATTGAATTTATAATTAAGATAGAAAGGTAATTCGTTAGTATTTTCTCCTACTATATTATTATAAGTAAATTAGACTATTAGTAATAAGGTAATTTAATTATTTTATTAGTAGTTAATATAATATCTAAAGTAGATTTTAAGGATCTAGTTAATATATTTAGTCTAGCTATTAGTTTGTAAGTAGAAAATAGTAGATAGGTAATATTTCACTTTAAATTACGAAATTAGGAATTTCTAAAATTTAGATATAAAGAGTTTATCTCTATTAGATATAATATCCTGAGGTAGTTTATATTAGCTAATAATAAATCTGAGGAAAATATATATAAAGTTTTCTATTATATTTAATTCCTTATAGGAAATAAAGTAAGTATATTTAGTACGTTATTCTACTATAATAAGAATATTATTATAGTATATTCTAGTAAGTAGTTTTTATAACTTTAGTAGCTTAATAATAAAGTCTAAAGAAATTAATTCCTAAAGCTTCTAAGGTACTAGTAGGAATTATAATTCACTATAAGGTTTATATCAGCTAGATTTACTTTTAAGGTAAGTCTTATAATTCTTAATTATATTAATTATATCTTATCTTATAACTTTTTTATTATAATGTTATTAAATTTTTTTAAATATTTTAGTAATTTCTTAATATCTATATACTAATATACTATAAATATTTCTAATTATCTTATATATTATTCTTCTAGTTATACTAATATTAACATATCTGGTAATTAAGAGTAGTTTCTATATAAGTATAAGGTTTCTATCTATATCTATTTTTAGGATAATCTATATTTCTTTTAGTATTAAGATATTATAATTTAGTTTTTAACTAAGTATATTAGCTTTTTTATTTTCTATTTCTTTATAGTAGATAATATAAAAGTTAAATTCTAAAAGAAATTCTAACTATCTAATTTGTTATTTATTAAGGTTCTTAAATATTATAAAGTATATATGGTTCTTATAGTTAGTATAAATCTAAACTTTATACTTAATTCCTGAAAGTTATAATTTCTATTTTCAAAATATTTTAATAATAATTATAAGTTCCTTATTATAGATCTAATAGTTAAATTCTTATCTACTAAGTTTATATAAATAAAAAATATAAAAGTATAATATTCTTTTTATATTTTATTATCTTAGTTATCTTCCTATTATATAGTCTGAAGTGTTAGTCTTAATTTTAAATAGTTTATTAGGGTCTAGAATTATAAGAATAGATTCTAAGATAATCTAGTTCTTAATATTCTAAAATACTTCTTTTTATCTATTAGTCTAATTAAATTTAGTATCTTTTTATGTAAGTTTAGTAAGTGGGATTATTTTCTTTATATAATCCTTAAGGAATTTTTAGTAAAGATTAGTAAATCTAAGGAAAGTTTAAATCTCCTCAATATTTATTAGTTTAAACTAATTCTTAACTATCTGGATCTTTTTAGTTAATATTTTAATTATATTTAGTATAACAATAAATTCTAAATATTCTACTTATTATATATAAAATGCACTTTTCTCTAGTTTAACTAATAGTTTAACTTATTGAAGTATCTAAAATACTTTATAAATGTATTCTTTATATTCTTTAAGTATCTTTAAATAGATAAAGATATTATTAAGATATACTATATAAAAAATATCTAAGTATATATATAGTATATAGTTAATTATAGATCAGAATATTATAAGTATATTAGTAAGTCTGAAAGGTATTATAAGGTACTTATAAAGTTCTTTTCCTATTCTGAAAGTAGTTTTCTATTCTTTACTTTTTTTTACTCAGATAAGGTTATAAGTTTCTTTAAGGTTAAAAACTATAAACTAATTAGTTTTATAGAGTTAGTTTTATAGTTTTCTTATAAGGAGTAATAAGTATTAGTTCTTAATTATTATATTATTAAGTTATTAATAATTAATATAAAGTTGTAGCTTACTTTTTTTCTTAAGTATAAATAGGATTAAGTTTCCGACTAGTAATATTAAATGATTAATATAACTTTTCTTAAAGTGTTTATTAATATATTTATTAAATGCTTCTATTTCTATTTAATTAAGTCTGTAGATTTTACTGAATCTAGATTTCTTTCCCTCTTTTAAAAAGATCTTATAATTATAGCTTATATACTTTAGTAGTCTAGTTTTAAGTTCTTCTGTGAAAAACATTCTGTAAATTTAGTATTTATTAGGGATAGTCTGAAGTTAATCTATCTTATTATTAACTCTTACTACTACTATAATATTTAATATCTAGGCTACTATATTCTTAATCCTAAGGTAGGTAATAAGTTTTTATACTCTTAAAGTTATATCTAATTTATATAGGATCTTATTATCTAAAGAGCCTTTAGAGACTAAATCCTTCTATTAGAGATAGTTAATCTTCTAATCTATCTATAAGTTATTTTTTCGTAACTATAAGATTCTTAAGATAATCTCTTAATTACCTATCTCTATTATATTAAAGATATAATCTTCCTTCTTACTATAGTAGTTTAAAGGGAAGTATATAGTCTCTAAGTTTATAATATCTCTATTATATTTAATATTTTCTCTTTTAATAGTATATAGTTAGTATAATTTAGTTTTTATTATCTATGGAATCTGTTATTTATTTACTATTTATAGTGATATAAAGTTTCCTTAAGTATTATAATTAATTAGGATTTATATCTTATATTTATTTACTATAATATTAAGGCGAAGGTATTTATTATTATATTCTACTGTTACTAAGTATAAGGATCTTATCTAAAATATTTTTCTTTATTTTTATTTAGTAAGTAAGTTTAGTTTTTCAACTACTTATAGTATCTCTATTCTAATATTATCCTACTTTTATAATAGTAAGTTATAATTCTTCCTTCTTAAAGTATCTTACTGAATATTAATTCTCTATATTTCAGTATTAATAATATAGATTTATTTTTAGTATCTTTTTCTTATTCCTAAAGTTTATTATATTAATAATACTATTTTCTTACTTTATTAATATAGTAGACTATATAGTAGTCTAATTTATAGTCTGTCTATTTATTAATAATATTATTTATATATACTATAGGGTAGTTATTACTGAATATAAATATTATAAAATAGTCTTTATTAAAATACTGAAGTTTCTAAAATAGTAGATCTATATTAAGATATATATTTAGAATTAGATTATCCTCAAATTATTATAGGAATAATTATCTATCGAATTTGTTACTAAAATGTAGTATATAATTATCTTATATATAATATACCTAAAAGATAGTTTAGTAAGCTGAGTGATTAATTTATAGAAGTTTATAGTCTATATTACAGAGGATTATCTTAGGGTAGTTTAGAGTTTAGTTACTTAGAACTCTATAGAATATAATAAATTACTTATCTTAAGTTAGGTAAATACTCTAAATTCTAAGTTACTTATCTTTATTACTATCTAGTTACTATAAAATAGAGGATCTTAAGTTTTTAATAGTATTATTATCTAGCTTAATATTATTATTAATTAACTTAAATAGGTTACTTAAGTTAATATAGATTCCTAGGCTAATTTTAATAAGTTCTTGCTGATAGAAGTTATTAAATTATTTCTTAACTTTACATTCTAGCTTATTATATTTAAATATTATAAAGATCTTTATTAGTATCTTATTACTTACTTTAAGTAGTTATATAAAAACTTAAGTAAGAAGTAAGTTTCCTTTAGTATTAATTTTCTACTAAATTTAATACTGAATTCTCTATAGAAACTATCTATTAGATATTTAACTAATTTTATAATAAAGTTCTCTCTCAGCTGCCTGTAGCTGTAAGATTATTATTTTATTTTCTTATATCTAATTATATTCTGAAATTAGTATAAAGTCTTCTTTTTTCTTAATATTAGCTATTACTAGTATCTTCTTAATATAATATCCTAATTATCCAGAAAGATTCTTAGGGTACTATTCTATATTATCTTTAGATTCTTAGTATATAATATAAGTATTATTAAAATAAGCTATCTAAATCAAAGAGATATAGAGTATTTCCTTCTTAGTGATATTAACTTATTAAGTTTATTTAGATACTAGCTGAAATTAGTATCCTTATTACTGATATTTAAGTAAGTAATAATTTTTAGCTATATATCCTAATTTATTATAATTATAATACTTAAAATCTTATTATTTATTATTTTTAGTAGTAACTTTAGTAGTATAGTCTATAAGTGTACTATAGTAGCTATAAGATATACTTATTTATAAGGTAAATTATTATTTAGTTTTCTAATTATTATATTAGTTTTAGTAGTGATATAGTAATCCTTAATATTTATATTTACTATTAGGTTATTTAGGTTATTACTATTACCTTTCTTATAGTAATACTTAAAGAATTAATTATTAATCTTGATAGTAAGTTCTATATATATAATAAAATTACTAAATTTATCTTATTTAATAAGTTTATTTTTAATATCTTCTTTCAGTCCTTAGTAGAATATAAAGATCTTAATATTATTAATATAGTTAAGTTTAGTATAAATATATCTGAATTTAGCTATATAGTATATAGCTATATCCTTCTGTTTCAAAGCTATAAAATCTTATTTATATTATTATTACTTATCAAGTTCTTCAAATAGTAAGATTAGAATACTTTTAAAATTATAGTAGTCTGTAAAGATAGTCTAAATTTCTAACTTAAAACTATTCTATTTATAAGTAAAGAAGTTAGTAAGATAAAATCTAAACTATATAAAAACTCTTCCCTTAAGGAATAAAGCAGTATAAATAACTTATTTAGTTTTATTCTTAAAATTAAGATTATAAAACTAATAATAAATTTAAACTTAAGTAAGGAATCTCTTAAAATATTAAAGAAATCTTATTAAAAACCTAAGGTAAGTTAAGTTAAAATTTCTTATATAACTTAACTGGAATCTAGATATTATTAGCAGTAGTATAAAAAATATTAACTTCCTACTGAAAAGTAAGAAGTTACTACTAATCTAGATTATTATAGAGATTCTACTAAAATTAGGTAACTTCTATAATATTACTATTAATAATCTCCTATATCTTAACTATATCTCTATTAGTCTATTAAAACTATTATATAAACTTAGGAATATTATCCTCTCTATTATTAGAAAGTTTAATATTTTTTATTTCCTTATTTAGAAGCTTAATAGATTATTTACCTTTAGAGGATATTCCCTAAAAACTAGAAGAGATAGAAGGAGTTTAGTATTTAGTAGATATAGCAATATTCTTTTTTAAATACTATTAAGTAAGCTTTATAAAGTTAACTTACTAAATAAAAATAATTAAAATATTATAGTTAGCCTTAAATCTAATAGAAGTAAGTTTATTAATAATAAGTTAAAATTATAATATATAGATAATAATATTATTATAATACTAATAAGATTAGGTTTTTAAAACTTATAGTAATTAGATATAAATCTAATAAGAAGATTAACAAATAAAGCTAGAAGTATCTCAAGATAATTATAAAGTTAATTACTAAAAAACTATAAAAATCTAACTTTAAGTAAACTTAAGTTTATCCTATATATAGATCTATAATACTTATAGGTTTTCCTATTCTTATTAATATTATATTATTCTTTAGTAATCTAAAAGTAGGAAATAATCACTATCTATAAGTTAGTAATTACTTAGCTCCACTAATTACTTCAAGGATCCACTAATTAATTACTTACTCTACAGAATAATCACTTATCTCTTATTATTATATAACCTATATTATAGTTCCTCTATAGTCTAGTAGGTTCCTTATTATATTCTTCCCTTTATATATATAAAATACCCTATAGCTACTAGATACCTAATAACTCAGCCCTAATCCTATTAGGTCGTAATAATATTATCTTTACTTACTAATTTCTATATATTACTAGTAATCTAGACTTTAACTCTTTTATCTATATACTAATTTACCTAGTTATTCCTTATTCTCTATTACTTAAACCTAATATTAGTAGCTACTTAGCTAAAGAATAGTTTAACTTTTATTATTACTAAAATATACTACTATAGTAGTAAAGAAAGTATATAAGATATAGAAGTAAAAGGAAATTATTAATAGTTAGACTATCTATAGTAATAAAGATAATAAAAGAGATAAAAATAAGAAATAATAGTAATAATTAGCTTAAGAGAAATAACTAATTACTATAAATAATTACTATAAGTAATTTTCAGTTTAACTATTCGGTTCAACCATCATAGGCCACTGGGCCACCTCATAGCCCACCACACCATAGCTACATCGGGTAAATAGTCAGCCCGTATAGCCGTATAGGCTACGTAGCCATACGGCCATAGCCCTATTACTACATACGTAGCCTCCGAAGCCACGTAACGTAACCTAGGAATAACAACAACAATTACACCAGAAGAACAGTTTACATCCGCACAGCGAAGGCCACGTGCGGCGTGCAATTACCCCTGACGGGTAAACTAACACTGATCAGTGTTGACCTAACTGTTAACATTATACTGCAGATCAGTAAGGTCTATTATCGTCAGAAGAAGTAATTGCAAAAAACCCTTTTGCCTGAGGTCTACATAAGGTAAAAGGATTGTGGCAGTTGTTTATCGCTTGGATGCCTCAGACCTCCCTGCCTTAGGATCTCGCCAGGATGCTCTGAATGTATACTAACCCCTTGAGGAGGTTACTGTTAAGGAGTTCAAACTCACGCCCTCACTTTGGTTAAATTAAGGTATTTCCTGCGGCTCTACTAAGGAGTTTAAATTCATGCCCTCAGTATTACTAAAGTGAAGCATATTCAGCAAACATAATAACCCTTTCAAGCCTCACAATTCTCACTACTTAGGTACTGGAGTTTATAGTATCTCTAGTTTCCTCTGGATACCTCAGAACCTCACCAGAAGCCTCTAAACTGCATACTAACCCCTATAAGGAGATCACTATAAAGAAGGCGCCTTTAGGATGAAATTACCTCAGTAAGCCTCCCCTTCACAGTATTAACTTAAGGCACTCCCTGCGGCTGTACTGAGGAGTTCAAATTCACGCCCTTATTATTGCCGTATAGAGCGCGTTCCATAAACGCACTCGAGAGCCCTCATGGCCTCATGGCCTCGTGGCTGCATGGCCTCGTGGCCTCACGGCCTTATGGCCTCTCGAAACCTCTCGACAACCCCCCACATGTGTGGCTCAGATAACAGCCCTCTCCCACAGCCCTCGCGGCTCCAAGAGGGCCATACGACAACAGCCCTCTCCCACAGCCCTTGCGGCTCCAAGAGGGCCATACGACAAGAGCCCTCTCCTACAGCCTCCAGAAGCAACAATCTCGGAGACTGCCAGAGGGCATACGACGTTGCCAACCTCTCGAGGCAACAACCTCCTCGTGGCCTCACGGCCTCATGGCCGCATTGCCGCATGGCCGCATGGCCCCCATGGCCGCATGGCCCCCATGGCCCCGTGGCCCCGTGGCCTCAAGTCTCGAACAGAGCCCTACACCCCTCCGATCTCCGACGTTTACTTGAAGAGATCCCAGCGATCAATACGACCACTA